>CM062819.1:707603899-707881399 GCA_031772625.1 Pinus tabuliformis
GACATGGCGGAGAGGGACAAGGTGTTCAATTTCATTATTGGGTTGAAGCCTTGGGCATGCAATGAAGTGAAGAGGCAGAGGATTAGAAAACTTGAGGAAGCTTTTGCTGCTATTGACAGGTTGGTGGAGCATTATGATGAGACTTCTGATGATAGGAAGAAGAATTCCGATAAGCCGGAAGATAAGAAGAAGGACGATGCTTCGAAATCGGATGATAATTCAAAGACGAAGAAAGCCTTGAAGTGTTGGATATGTGCTGGACCATATACGGTGAAGAATTGTCCTTCTAAACCGAAAGTGGCTGTGATTGCACAATCTAATGCGAAGAATGAAGAACCTTTTGTGGGGAAGATGCAGATACTTGCTGCTGCAGCTGTTACAGAGGTGGTCTCTCGGAGGGATCCTGAGAGGAACAGTTTGGAGTATGTTCGGATGAAGGTTGGGAGTGTTGATATACTCACTATGGTGGATAGTGGGGCTTCTCACAACTTCATGGGTGAAGATACTGCGAGAAGAATTGGGCTGAAATTTGTACTGGTGAAGGCACAGATGGAGACAGTCAATTCTCCTCCTGATAATGTTCTTGGTGTAGCTGAAAAAGTGGACACAACACTAGGTGAGTGGACAGGGAGGGTCGACTTCACTATAGTGTAGATAGATGACTATGAAGTTGTGCTGGGAATGGAATTCTTGAAACAATTCGATGTTATGATTGTTCCACATTTGAAGAGGTTGTATATTTACGATGTAAGGGAGGATGTACCCATTGGTGTTCCAACCATTGGAGTAACAAGGCTTGATTGTAAGTTGGCAGTGATGCAAATGGAGGATGAGAAGCGGATGGAAGACATGAGTGAGCGGTTGTCTATGGTTGAGACGAAGCTTACCGAACAGTCATTGGTCATCAGGACACTTTCAGATAGTATCTTTGATTTGTCAAGAAGGCTAGAAGTGGTCGAGGATGATGGTGATGATGATGAGGCATATGTGAGGCCGAATGTCCAGGAGGAGGATCGGGTCATTTATCTACAGAGGATGGAGATAGAAGATCCTGATAGATGGATTGAGATGATTAGTGAGGGTGAGCCTTCAGGATCTACTCCCTCCACATCTTCTTAGATGACAAAGAAGATGGGGCTCATTGTTAGCTGCTCATTGCAGTGAGTCATTAAAACAGCTTGAGCAAGTATGACAGATGGTGCAGGGATGGTTTGGCATCAAGCATCATGACATGTTGCAGATGGGATGGAGTTTCTATGGACCTGAACATGGTGGAGAGATTCTTGGTGAGTCCAGGATGTGGCAGAACCCGAGATAGGCTGGTGAAGGCATAAGGATGTTCACTCTCATGGCTTGAGCATGACAGTTGGATTAGCTACCCAACTAGTTCAAACATGGGGTACGGAAGTGCACAGAGAGATGTTGGCATTAGGTAGACGAGGAGGACCATTCATAGGATGAGGACGACACATGATGGAGATGAAAGTTCTACATATGTTGCAAGGATGTTTGCAGTATGTGGAGGAGTTGACATCATGGACCGAGGATGAGACAGATATTGATGATGATCTTGGTGGATGACTACCAAGATGGTATGTTTTTGAGGACAACAACGACTTCAGGTGGAGGAGGATGTAAGGACCTGCAGTCCTTAGTCACGTTCTGGCTTGAAGATGTGAACTCAACTAAAATGTACGAAGATGTTAAGTGCGTGAAAGATTGAGTGGACGAGTTATATAGGCGTGGGGAGCGGTTGGCTCAACCCATGGGTCGACCAACAAATAGTGCAAGGCCGACGATGGTTGAAAGCATTTGGAGGATGGCCGACTCACATTTACGATGAAGTTTGAGGGCGTGGGTAGGTCGGCTAGGTAGTTGTGACCTCGACCTACGCTCATATATATTGGAGATGCATGGATGGCATTTGGAACCATTGCACCATTTCTCAACAAGAACTTCGCTCATGAAGAAGAAAAAGGCACAGATCTAAGAGGTGGACGCAGCAAGATAAAGAGGCGCAGATTTTGGTGATGCGCCCATTCTTGGGCAAGGCCGCACGAAGATAGTGTCGTTTCTTGGTTTTGGGTGAAGGGCGCGGGTAGAGGTCGTCCGCCGGTTGAAGTGAGGCGTGCACGGGTGTGATGCATAGTTTGTGCAACGACTTGGCACAGGTTCTTGGGTGACTCGAGTGAGCCCCCGCCCGTCGTGCAAGTGTGCATGGTGTGACTTTTAGTGAAGTGCTGAGATTGTGAACAGAGATGCGACTCGTGCAGACGCACCTATGTGTGGCGACTTGGAGGTGCATCCAAGTTGGGCAAACAACACGATTTTGCAACGAGGTGAACAAAGGGTTGGTGAGTCATACAGCGACCGTGCGGAGGCGCTGACAAGCTGGGCAACCGAGTTTGCCAAAGATTGTAAATTTGGCTAAGTATGAAACTTGGTGTTTCCAAGTATACTTGTAAAGCTTTGTAATATTGAAAGACTGTGTAATATATTATCGGGCAGACTCATTGTTCAAGGAGTTGCCCCTCCCTTTATATTGTGTAATTGTGTTCTTCATGTATAATTACCGATGTTAATGAATGTGTATGGATGTTCATTGGTCTAAAGGAAACATTAATAATACTTGGTTGTGAAACACAAACTAAGTAGGATAAGTGGTTAGGCGTAGTCCACGAACGTAAGTATTGGTGAAAAGAAAGTGTTCGGTGGTGCCACACCTCACCAAGCGCGGTTAAAGACTACTGCAGGTTCAGGGGCGTGACAGGTTTGGTCTGGTCTCGTGGCTAGCATATGGTCTACTAAGTCGTGGCCAGCAGACAGTTTGCTAAGTCGTTCTTGCCGTTGTGCAGATCACGAGTTCAAGTCTCGTCTTACCCGAGGGTCATGCTTGCGGGCTGTGCGGTTCCCCCTAACATTTATAGTGGCAGCCGAGGGGATTCGAATTCAACCCCATGTAACGCAAGTACCCACGTTGCCGATTCCGCTAGTCAATAAACAAAAAAAACAAAAAGTGATAGTTAATATGTGCAAAGAATTACAAAATTGAAAAATAAAATTTAAAAATAAATATTTTCATTATATATATTTTTCAAAAGACTTTATATTAAAATAAAATCCCTAAATCTTATTGATACTAAATCAAGAATAATTATTTTGAATAATATTTTCATATAGGGTCGTGCTTGCGGGCTGTGCGGTTCCTCCTAATAGTTATAGTGGCAGCCGATGGGATTCGAATTCAAACCCGTGTAACACAAGTACCCACGCTGTTGATTCTGCTAGTCAATAAAAAAAAAAAAAAAGTGATAGTTGATATGTGCAAAGAATTACAAATTTAAAAATAAAATTTAAAAAAAAATATTTTCATTATATATGTATTTTTCAAAAGACTTTATATTATAAATAAAATCCCTAAATCTTATTGATACTAAATCAAGAATAATTATTTTGAAGAATATTTTCATATAATAATCCTATTTTTTATAAGTTTTACCTTCTATTTAAATATTTTAATAATGTTTTTGATATTTTATTTTATGAACCAAAATAAATTGTTTTATGAGTGTTAGTTAAAGGAAAATTGCTTCATTTAAGTTGAGAAAGGTTAAAACTGTGAGTAGAAATATAATAATCCTAATTTTTCATTAAAAAAAATTACTTTCTATTTAAATATTTTAATAATTTTTTTGATATTTTATTTTATGATTTTTAGTAAGAAAATATTTTTAATATTTAGTATAACACTAGAATTTTTTCTCGGCAAATAATGACTTGTTATTTATTATATTTTTAAATTTGTTTGTTTTTCTAAATAGTGTTTAGGAGACAAAAGTGATGATTGATATGTGCAAGGAATTACGAAATTGAAAAATAAATTTTGTTTAAAAAAAAAAATCATTATATATATTTTTCAAAACACTTTGTATTAAAAAAAAAAAATCCCTAAATCTTATAAGTACTAGATCAATAATAATTATTTTGAAGTTTGTTTTCATATAATAATCTTAAATTTTTCATAAAAAGTTTACTTTCTATTTAAATATTTTAATAAAAAAAATTATATTTTATTTATGATTTTTAGGAAGTATATATTTTTAATATTTAGTATAATAACAGAATTTTTGTGAGCAAATAATAACTTTTTATTTATTATATTTTACTAAATCAAAAATAATTATTTTGAAGTTTATTTTCATATAATAATCTTAATTTTTTCATAAAAAGTTTACTTTCTATTTAAATATTTTAATAAAATTTTTGATATTTTATTTTATGATTTTTAGTAAGTTGATATTTTTAATATTTAGTATAATAGTAGAATTTTTCTGGTCAAATAATGACACGTTATTTATTATAGTTTTCAAGTTGTTTGTGAAGTGACATCATAAACTCAAGCACATCTACTATAGTCCCTCCACAATGTGGTTAATGTTAATCATCTCAAACCCTATGTCATTTAGAATTGCCTTGCCAACATTGCCTCTACAATATGGTTAATGTTAATCATCTCAAGCCCTATGAACCTCTTATGGTTAATGTTAATCATCTCAAACCCTATGAACCTCCTATTCTTGAAGAGGAAGTTCACATTTCACACCCACCTCATAAAATTTTGGATTTTCAATAATTGTTGGAGGAAGACACACTACTAAACCTATAAAATTAGACTACCACGTATCTTGGTGGGCACCAAAGCCAACTTCCTTCTTAGGAAAAATGGCCGTCTCAGGTTACTTTTGATCATAGCTCCCTGCGCCTTGTTGAGAAGTGGGGTCATTTATGCTAAAATAATGAAGAAATGATGTGCCACATTTCATTTGTACCTCTCATTGCTGATTAGGTTGGGACGCAGAATTTCAGATGTACCTCTCTCTACATTCAAAAGGTAAGAGGCCATTGCAGGGACCGAAACCGGACAAACTCTGTCTGGCTTCCAGATTGCCCAAAATGGGGAATATGGAGATGAAACGCACTAAAAACCTTGGAAAAACTCTGTCTCGCGTCCAGATTGCCCAAAATGGGGAAGATGGAGATGAAACACATTAAAAACCCTAGCGGCAGTGCCAAGTTACTTTCTCCAAACAGAAGAAGTGATTGCTAACAGAGGCATATGATTGGAGATGAACATTTTTATAATTTTGATTGGAGATAAAAAAAAAAAAAAAAAATTCTGTAAATGTTATTAAGTCGAAATAAAAATGGTTTTACATCATTTTTTTAATTTAATTGTTATATGTGTTTAGATAATTATAATATATTTAATAAAAGTGAAGTCATTTGTTTAGAAAATGAGTGCTAGTTAAAGGAATATTACTTCATTTTTACATTGAGAAAAGTTAAATCTGTGAATAGAAATATAATAATTCTAATTTTTGGTTATATATATATATATATATATATATATATATATATATATATATATATATATATATATATATATATTTATATTTATATGTATATTTATATTTATATTTTCTATTTAGATATTTTATTAAATTTTTTGATATTTTATTTTATGAATTTTAGTAAGAAAATATTTTAATGTTTAGTATAATAGTAGAATTTTTTGGGCAAATAATGACTTGCTATTTATTATATATTTAAAGTTGTTTGTTTTATTAAATAGTGTTTAGGAGACAAAAGTGATGGTTGATTTGTGCAAGGAGACAAATAGTATTTAGGAGACAAGTTATGTGCCAATTTTGAGAAATGCACTTTTGGCATGACCCAGGTTCAGTGTCTAGGAGACATTATTGATGAACGGGGTGTGCATGTGGATCCAGTCAAGATCCAAGTCATTCGGGATTGACCATCTCCAACCTCTCTGACAGAGCTCCTAGCTTTCTAGGTCTTGCAAACTTCTACTGCAAGTTTGTGTTGGGATTTTCTCATATCACTTGGCCCTTGAGTCAAGTCACCAAGGGAGGAGCGAAAGAAAAAATCTTTTACTCTGAATCTCAACAAAAGGCATTCACAGAGTTGAAAGATTGCCTCTGCTCAACACCGGTGCTCGCATTACAAGACTTGCAACAACCATTTGAGCTCGAGACAGATGCCTCTGACTATGTTATTGGGGTAGTCCTTACTCAACACGGCATCCAGTGGAATATCACAGTGAGGCACTTTCAGACACAATCTAGAAATATACCACTTATGAAAAAAAGATGTATTCCATTGTGCAGGTCTACTGACAATGGAAGCATTACATTTTGGGGAAGGAAACGGTCATCCACACAAGACCACCAACCCCTGCAGTTCAAACAGACCCAAGGGAAATTGTAGAATGATCACCATCATAATTGGTCCACATACCTACAACAGTTCCATTTGAATATCAAGTATAAGAAGGGCAGCACCAATAATGTTGCAGATTGCCTCAGTCGACCACCGATCATGGCGTTAACCACCATGCTCAACTCTTGTGGGCACGAGACTTTTGATTGGCCAGTTCTCTACCAAAGCAACCCAGAATTTGACCACACATACCAGACACTCTTGAAGGGTTAGCATGTTCCAGATTTTCACCTCCAAGATGCCTTGTTATGTCACTTGGGTCACCTTTGTGTTCCTTCAAGCGAGCGTGCCAAGATAATTTGGGAAGCACACTACAGTCGGGCTGCTGGGAATTTCGTGGTCGAGAAAACGGTGGCAGTACTACAGATCTCTATGGATTTCTACTAATCATGGAAACGACTATGTTTTTATGGTCATCGAAAAGTTCTCGAAGATGGCCATGATGGCGACCTGCAAGAAGAATATAACAGCAGAAGCCACTACTAAACTCTTCTTTGAACGAGTGTGGGTACACTTTGGGATCCCACAGTCTATCATCTCCAATTGGGATAGCAGGTTCCTCAACACATTTTGGTCCAGTCTCTGGTCGATGCTGGACACCAAACTCACTAATTCCACAGACTTCCATCCTCAAACCGATGGCCAACTAGAGGTTGTCAACAACATGATCGTACACATTTTGCACATGTACAACTCAAAGCATCCACGCACATGGGATGAGAGCCTCCCCTATGTTCAGCACAACTACAATTGGGCCCTCCACAACTCGACTGGCCATAGCCCTTTTCAGGTGGGCTTGGGATTCCAGCCACTATGTCCCATTGATGTGCCCATGCCATTTTCAGCTAGTCACACAGATTTGGCTCATGTCCAGTCCAAAACAGATAAGGCAAACAACTTCATGGAGCACATCCAACATATTCGCCAACAGGTCCACAACATTCTGGAGAATTCAAATGCCAAGTACAAGCAACGACATGATCAACATCGAGTGCCACACAAGTTTCAAGTGGGCGACAAAGTCTGGTTGCATTTGCAAAAGGAAGACCTTACCAGAGCCTATAAAAAACTTAGACCACTCTGATATGGGGCTTACACCATTACCAAGGTTGTGGGAGACAATTCATTTGAGCTCAACATTCCCCCATTCCTTGGCCTGCATCCAATGTTCAATGTGGACCGCCTTGGGCCATACTTTCCACCATTATTAGACACATCCAACATTGCAGAACATCTCACACCCACATAGTTAAATCGAGATTGCATGGAACAAGTTGGAATTGATTGGATCATGGACACACATATCAAGCACACTCACCAACAGAATATCCAACTGTATCGAGTTGTTAAAGCGGGCCAACTCCTTCACCAGGACAAGTGGCTCACCACGGACCAAGTTCAGCAGAAATTTCCTCATCTCATGGAGGGACTCAATGCAATGGGGACCATTGCTTCCTAAGGGGGGAGGAATGATCCAGGTGGATATTGGTGGCCACCTACCAAGTCCACTACCATTTTTTCTTTCAGCTTTTCAGATTCCTTACTTGTAACATATTTTACTATTTTTAGCAGTTTTTTGGGTCCTTAATTTCTGGAGTCGTTTTCATGCCCTAAACGACGTTCTTTGGGAAAACTGGGAGCAACATGGGTCCATGGACCGATGTTTCTCTTCACAAAGTTGTAGTTCTCGGATAGATCTTTCTAACAAAATATTATGCACACCAAACGGAGATCGTATGCCAAAGTTACAACCCCAGGAAGTTGATGTACAAATTTACCCAAATGGGACCCACATTTGGTCTTTCATCTTCTATGGTTAGGTTTTTGGATGTTTAGGGCTTTCCATTATTTCTCAACAATAAATATACCTTTGAGCCTCATTGTAACATAGTTCATAGGCATGTAGCCACCACATGTCTTCTCAGAGATAAGCTACCATCGCCCTAGCTAGTTTATTTCAATTTCTATTTGTAAGCATATTTCAGTATTTTACAGTAATGAAATGAAGTATTATTTCTACTACATCTCTATATGTATGGTTATATCTATAATTTGTTGTGTTCCTATTTAAATATAGATCAATAGTATCAGAGTTGTCTACTCTTTCTCTGTCTTTCTTTGCATGTCCCCAAAGAGGTCAGGATATAAGGAGTTAGGGCTTGCACTGGTCGAAACTTTGCCAGACTAGCCATGCAAATCCCAACGGCCTCTGGAAGATGAAAAGAAAGACAAGGGGGTAGGAGATCCTATCAAAATCTTGCTCGAAGAGGCCCTCAAGTGACAAAGGAATGTGATGATGGACAACTTTGCCCAAATCCTTCAGCAGTTACCCAAGGGAGACACATCTACTTCCAACGGCTACTCTGGAAGCACCACACCCTTTAAGGTACAAGTTAACTTTGACATTCCCATATTTGAGGGTCAGATAGATGCAGACTCCATAGATAAATGGTTAAATCTACTAGAAGGGTATTTTTTTGTTCATGATTTTTCCGACCAGGAAAAGATTACTTTCGCTCTTCTCAAAGCCGCCCCCCATGTCAAGGATTGGTGGGAAACCTACTGCGAGCAGAAGGATGAAAGTATTGCCTTAGTGTTTTTAGCTGCACCCACTTTGGATTCATTCCGGACTACCATCAAGGAGCAGTACTACCCTGTCGTAAGCTATGAGGATCAATACATAAAGTGAACCACACTGCGGCAGGGAAGGGACAAAGACGTGCCGGAGTTTACCAATATTTTCCATACCCTTCGTACAAAGTTGGGTATCAAAGATTCAAAGAAAAATTTGGTACTCAAATACCATGGCTACTTGCTCAGGTACATCCAGGAAGAAATAGAATTCTTGAACATCTCCTCGCTCAACACGGCATACCGATATATCATCTAGATCGAGCAAAAGTTTAAACAGAAGAAGTGAGATTTTGGATTGATGACCTCCTGGACCAACTGAAGGGGAGAAAATATTTCAGCAAGATCGATTTGAAGTTAGGATATCACCAGGTACCAATCGAACCCTCCAATTTGTGGAAGACTGCCTTCAAAGCCAACGAGGGCTTTTTCGAATGGTTGTTTATGCCTTTCAAATTAATGAATGCTCCTGCAACCTTCATGAGGCTAATGCATGACATCTTGTGGCCATTCCCCCATTCCTTGGCATGCACCCAGTGCTCAATGTGGACCGTCTTCGGCCATACTTTCCACCATTACTAGACACATCTGAAATTGCAGAACAGCTCACACCCAAAGAGTTAAATCCAGATTGCATGGAACAAGCTACAATTGGTTGGATCATGGACACACAAATCAACCACACTTGCCAGCAGAATATCCAAATCTATCAAGTTGTCAAAGCAAGCCAACTCCTTCACCAGGACAAGTGGCTCACTAGGGACAAAGTGCAGCAGAAGTTTCCACATCTCATGGAGGAACTCAACACAATGGGGACCATTGCTTCCTAAGGGGGGAGGAATGATCCAGGTGGATATTGGTGGCCACCCGCCAAGTCCACTTGGACCCCCACCATTATTTCTTTCAACTTTTCAATTTCCTTAATTATAGCATAGTTTACTATTTTTAGCAGTTTTTCGGGTCCTGAACTTCCGGAGCCGTTTTGAGGCCCTAAATGATGTTTTTGGGGAAAAATGGCAGCAACATGAGTTCATCAAACGATGTTGCTCTTTACAAGGTTGTAGTTCTTGGATAGATCTTTCTAACGAGACATTGTGCGCATCAAACGGAAAACGTATGCCAAAGTTACGACCCCGGGAAGTTGATGTACCAATTTACCCAAACGGGGCCCACAGTTTGGCGTTTCATCTTCTAGGGTTAGGTTTTGGATGTTTAGGGTTTTCCGTTGTTTTTCAACAATAAATAGGCCTTCGAGCCTCATTGTAACATAGTTCAAAGGCATGTAGCTGCCACATCTCTTCTCAGAGATAAGCTACCATCGCCCTAGTTAGTTTATTTCCATTTCTGTCTGTAAGCATATTTCAATATTTTACAGTAATGAAACGAAGTATTATTTTTGCTGCATCTCTATATATATATTGTTATATCTGTAATTTTTTGTGTTCCTATTTAAATCTAGATCAATGGTATCAGAGCGGTCTGTTCTTTCTCTGTCTTTCTTTGCATGTCCTCAATGAGGTCGGGATATAAGGAGTTAGGTCTTGAACTAGTCAAACCTTTGCAAGACCAGCGTTGCAAATCCCGACAGCCTCCCATGGCGGACGAAAAGAAAGATGACGGGACAGGAGATCCTATCAAAATCTTGCTCGAAGAGGCCCTCAAGCGACAAAGGAAAGCAATGATGGAAAACTTTGCCCAGATCCTTCAGTGGCTACCCAGGGGCAACACATCTACTTCCAGCAGCTACTCTGGAAGAGCCACACCCTTTAAGGTACAAGTTAACTTTGACATTCCCATATTTTAGGGTCAGATAGATGCAAACTCAGTAGACAAATAGTTAAATCTGCTAGAAGGGTATTTTGTTATTCATGATTTTTCCTGTCGAGAAAAACTTATTTTCGCTCTTCTCAAATCCACCCCCCACATCAAGGACTGTTGGGAAACCTACTGCAAGCAAAAGAATGAAAGTACGGCCTCACTTTTTTCAGCCGCACCCACTTGGGATTCATTCTAGACTGCCATCAAGGATCAGTACTACCCTATCGGAAGCTATGAGGATCAATACATAAAGTGGACCACACTACGGCAAGGTAGGGACCAAGACGTGCTGGAGTTTACCAATATTTTCCATACCCTTCGTACAAAGTTGGGTATCAAAGATTCAGAGTAGCATTTGATACTCAAATACCATGGTTGCTTACACATGTACATCTAGGAAGAAATAGAATTCCTGAACATCTCCTTGCTCGGCACAGCATACTGATATGCCTTCAAGATCGAGCAAAAGTTTAAATAGAAGAAGCAAGACTTTGGATCTGTTAATCTGAAGCAAGGGAAAGGTGCCCCTAAACCATAGAACAAAGGACAAATCCAAGGCAGGATGCCCAAGACAACCCACCAAAGTTGCAAGCAAAGAACAATGCAACGAAGCCGAAAATGGACACTGGAAAGTGGTGTGCATTCCATAAGATCTCCACTCACAACACAAGTGAGTGTCCGGCCAAGCAGTCACTGGTGACTAAGCTAAAGGTTTCAGAATCAAATGCATGTTCTGACTCTTAGTTAGAACTCAACAAGGGGAATGACAAAGGGAAGCAGATTATTGATGCAGAGCCCAATGCCACCGTTGCCGCCATGAAGATCCAGAAGGAGGAACCAGAAGATCCAGAGGAGGAGGAGCATCTCTTCCACTCTTAGATGTGGGTAAAGGGTGCCTTGCTACAGTTAATTTTTTATACCAGGAGCCAAAATAACCTCATTTCAGCGGAGGTCGTGAAGCGGCTGGGCTTACCAACCATACACCATCGTGTGGCTTCACCAAGGATGGGATCTCTACATGAGCCAGCAGTGTGGCCTTCCATACAACATCAAGCCCTTCACGGATGAGGTATTGTGTGACGTTTCTCCCGTTGATGTTTGTGATGTATTATTAGGATAACCATACTTGTGGAAGCAACATGTTGCGTATGAATCAAGGCATCGTGTTGCTATTCTTACTTTGGGTAATAAGTTGTATATGATACAGAAGGTAGCACTGCCTACCGCCATCTCTTTGGTTACTGCAAAACAATGCAGTAAGCTCATTTCCAAAACCAGGAAATTTGTTTTCCTGATGATATGCCCTCAA
This sequence comes from Pinus tabuliformis, assembly GCA_031772625.1. Taxonomy (NCBI): domain Eukaryota; kingdom Viridiplantae; phylum Streptophyta; class Pinopsida; order Pinales; family Pinaceae; genus Pinus; species Pinus tabuliformis. Next base: position 707,615,958 of record CM062819.1, read on the forward strand.
GGAAAGAAGAATATGGTGGCCATGATGTCCAGACAGTGCCCCTCCGCATGACAACTATAGATGGACAAGGTCGTGGAGGAGTATGAGGAAATCTTCACCTCTCCCGTCGAGTTTCCTCTGCATTGTCAAGTCAAGCACTCCATTGATCTAACCCCAGGTGAATGGCTACCAAATGGACCAATATTTCAGCACTCCATTCTAGAGAACGATGAAATCAAGAGGCAGATTCAAGAGCTATTGTAAAAAATTCACATTCGTCCAAGTTCATCGCCCTATGGGAGCGTGAATGTGTTGGTACAAAAGAAGGATATGACTTGGAGACTATGTATTGACTCTCGGGCATTGAACAAGATCATTGTCTGTAATAGGTACCCGATCCCATGGATTGATGACCTCTTGGACCAAATTAAGAGGACAAAATATTTCATCAAGATCGATTTGAAGTTAGGATATCACCAGGTACCAATCGAACCCTCCGATGTGTGGAAGACTACCTTTAAAGCCAAGGAGGGACTTTTTGAATGGTTCGTTATGCCTTTTGGATTGACGAATGCTCCTGCAACATTCATGAGGGTAATGGATGACATCTTGTGGCCATTCACCAACTCATTTATATTGGTATAAGTGGATGACATCTTGATCTTCAACCATCGTTGGAAAGAGCACCTCCACCACATCCGACAGGTTCTCCAAACACTATGGCAACACAAGTTATGTGCCAATTTGGATAAATGCACTTTTGGCATAACCCAAGTTTAGTATATGGGATATATTATTGATGAACGGGCGGTGCATGTGGATCTAGCCAAGATCCAAGTCATTCAGGATTGGCCATCTCCAACCACTCTGACAAAGCTCCGTAGCTTTCTAGGTCTTGCTAACTTCTACCGCAAGTTCATTTTGGGATTTTCTGATATCACTTGGACCTTGAGTCAAATCACCAAGGGAGGAGTGAAAGAAAAATTCTTTTGGTCTAAATCTCAATAGAAGGCATTCACAGAGTTGAAAGATCGCCTCTACTCAGCACCAGTGCTCACATTACCAGACTTGCAACAACCATTTGAGGTCAACACAGATGCATCTGACTATGCTGTTGGGGCAGTGCTTACTCAGCACGGGAATCCAGTGGTATATCACACTGATACACTTTCAGACACATTCCAAAAGTATCCCACTTATGACAAAGAGATGTATTCCATTATGCAGGCCTACCGACAATGGAAACATTACATTTTGGGGAAGGAAAAGGTCATCCAAATAGACCACCGACCCCTGCAGTTCATACAGACCAAAGGGATATTACAAAATGATCTTCATCAGAAGCGGTCCACATACCTACAATAGTTCCATTTGAATATCAAGTATAAGAAGGGCAGCACCAATAATGTTGCAGATTTCCTCAATTGACCATCAATCATGGCGTTAACCACTGTGCTCAACTCTTATGGGCATGAGACTTCTGATTGGTCACTTCTCTACAAAAGCAACCCATAATTTGGCCACACATACCAGACACTCTTGGAGGGTCATCATGTTCCAGCTTTTCACCTCCAAGATGCCCTGTTATGCCACCTGGGTCACCTTTGGTTTCCTTCAAGCGAGCATGCCAAGATGATTTGGGAAGCACACTACAGTTAGGTTTCTGGGCATTTTCGGGTTGAGGAAATGGTGGCAACAACATGATCAACATCGGGTGCCACACAAGTTTCAGGTGGGTGACAAAGTCTGGTTGCATTTGCAAACAGAACACCTTACTAGAGCCTAACGAAAACTCAAACCACTCCGATATGGTCCTTACACCATTACCAAGGCTATAGGAGACAATGCACTTGAGCTCAGAATTCCCCCATTCATTCGCCTACACCCATTGTTCAATGTGGACTACCTTTGGCCATACTTTCCATCATTACTAAACACATCCCACATTGCAGAACAACTCACACCCACAGAGTTAAATCCAAATTGCATGGAACAAGTTGGAACTGATCGGATCATGGACACACAAATCAAGCACAATCACCAGTAGAATATCGAACTGTATTGAGTTGTCAAAGCAAGCCAACTCCTTCACCAGGGCAAGTGGCTCACCAGGGACCATGTTCAGTAGAAGTTTCAACATCTCATGGAGGAACTCAATGCAATGGGGACCATTGCTTCCTAAGGGTGGAGGAATGATCCAGGTGGATATTGGTGGCCACCCGCCAAGTCCACTTGGACCCCCACCATTGTTTCTTTCAACTTTTTAGTTTTCTTAATTGTAGCACAATTTACTATTTTTAGCAATTTTTCGGGTCTTGAACTTTCAGAGCCATTTTGAGGCCCTAAACAACATTTTCTGGGAAAACTGGGAGCAACATGGGTCCTTGGACCGATGTTTCTATTCCCAAAATTGTAGTTCTCAGATAGGTCTTTCTAACAAGATATTATGCGAGTCAAACGGAGATCGTATGCCAAAGTTACGACCCCGGGAAGTTGATGTACCAATTTACCCAAACGGAGCCCACATTTTGTCATTCCATCTTCTAGGGTTAGGTTTTTGGATTTTTAGGGTTTTTCATTGTTTCTCAAGAATAAATAAGCCTTCAAGCCCCATTGTAACATAGTTCAGAGGCATGTAGCCGCCACATCTCTTCTCAGAGATAACCTACCATCGCCCTAGCTAGTTTATTTCCATTTCTATTTGCAAGCATTTTTCAGTATTTTACGGTAATGAAATGAAGTATTATTTCTATTGCATCTCTATATGTATGGTTATATCTGTAATTTGTTGTGTTACTATTTAAGTCTGGATCAGTGGTATCAGAGCGTTCTTCTCTTTCTCTATTTTTTCTTTGAATGTCCCCAACGAGGTCAGTAAGGAGTTAGGGCTTGAACTGGTAAAACCTTTGCAAGACCAGCCTCGCAAATCCCGACAGCCTCCCATGGCATATGAAAAGAAAGATGAGGGGGCAGGAGATCTTATCAAAATCTTGCTCGAAGAGGCCCTTGACCAACAAAGGAAAGCAATGATGGAAAACTTTGCCCAAATCCTTCAGAGGCTACCCAGGGACGACACATCTACTTCCAGAAACTACTCTGGAAGTGCCACACCCTTTAAGGTACAAGTTAACTTTACATTCTCATATTTGAGGATCAAATAGATGTAGACTCCATAGATAAATGGTTAAATCTGCTAGAAGGGTATTTTTCTGTTCATGATTTTTCTGGCCAGGAAAATATTACTTTCACTCTTCTCAAAGCCGCCCCCCACGTCAAGGACTGGTGGGAAACCTACTGCGAGCAGAAGGATGAAAGTATGACATCACTTTTTTCAGCCACACCCACTTGGGATTCATTCCGGATTGCCATCAAGGAGTAGTACTACCCTGTCAGAAGCTATGAGGATCAATACATAAAGTGGACCACAATGTGGCAGGGAAGGGACCAAGACATGCTGGAGTTTACCAATATTTTCCATACCCTTCGCACAAAGTTGGGTATCAAATATTTAGAGCAACATTTGGTACTCAAATACCGCAGCTACTTGCATAGGTACATCCAGGAAGAAATAGAATTCCTAAACATCTCCTCGTTCAGCATGGCATATTGATATGCTGTCAAGATCGAGCAAAAGTTTAAACAGAAGAAGCGAGACTTTGGATCTACAAATCTGAAACAAGGGAAAGGTGCCCCCGAACCGTAGAACAAAGTAAAAAGCCAAGGTGGAGCGGCCCAAGACAACCCACCAAAGCTACAAGAAAAGAACAATGCCGCGAAGCTGAAAAAGGACACAGGAAAGTTGTGTGAGTTCCATAAGAGCTCCACTCACAACACAAGTGAGCTTCGGGCCAAGCAGTCACTGGTGGCTGAGCTAAAGGTTTCAGAATCAGATGCATGTTTTGACTCTGGGTCTAAACCCGATAAGGGGAATGAAAAAGGGAAGCAGATTATTGATGCAAAGCCCAACACCAGCATTTCCACCACTAGGAGGAGTCTCTCTTCCACTCCCAGATGTGGGTAAAGGGCTCCCCACTACAGTTAATTTTCAATAGCGGGAGCCAAAAGAACCTCATTTCGGTAGAGGTTGTGAAGCGGATGGGTTTACCGACCACAACACATCCACAACAGTACACCATCAGGTGGCTTCACCAAAGACGGGATCTTCGCGTGAACGAGCAGTGTTGCTTTCCATACAACATCAAGCCCTTCATGAATGAGGTATTGTGTGACATTGCTCCCCTTGATGTTTGTGATGTATTATTAGGACAACCATACTTGTGGAAGTGACATGTTGTGTATGAATCAAGGCCCCATGTTGTTATTGTTACTTTTTGAAATAAGTTGTACAGGATACCGGAGGTAGCACACCTACTGTCATCTCTTTGGTTACTGCAAAACAATGCAGTAAGCTCATTTCCAAAATGGGGAAATTTGTTTTCCTAATGATATGCCCTCAAGGAAAGAAGAAGAAGGTGGCCACAACCTCCAGATAAGGCCCCTCTGCACGATAACTACAGATGGACAAGGTCGTGGAGGAGTACGAGGACATCTTCACCTCCCCCATAGGGGTTCCTCTGCACTGTCAGGTCAAGCAATCCATTGATCTGACCCCAGGTGCATCGCTGCCCAATGGACTAATCTATCAGCGCTCTGTTCTGGAGAATGATGAAATCAAGAGGCAGATTCAGGAGTTGCTGCAGAAAGGTCACATCTGTCCAATTTCATCACCTTGTGGGAGCCCAATCATGTTGGTATAGAAGTAGGATGGGACTTAGAGACTCTGTATTGATTATCTGAGCTGAACAAGATCACTGTCCATAATAGGTACCCCATTCCATGGATTGATGACCTCCTGGACCAACTGAAGGGGGGAAAATATTTCAGCAATCGATTTGAAGTTAGGATATCACCAGGTACCAATCGAAACCTCTGATGTGTGGAAGACTACCTTCAAAGCGAAGGAGGGCCTTTTCGAATGATTGGTTATGCCTTTCGGATTGATGAATGCTCCTGCAACCTTCATGAGGCTAATGAATGATATCTTGCGGCCATTCACCAACTCATTTGTAGTGGTATACTTTAATGACATCCTGATCTTCAACCAGAGTTGGGAAGATCACCTCCACCACATCCGGCAGGTTCTCCAAACACTACGGCAACACAAGTTATGTGCCAATTTGGAGAAATTCACTTTTGGCATGACCCAAGTTTAGTATCTGGGATACATTATTGATGAATGTGGGGTGCATGTGGATCCAGCCAAGATCTAAGTCATTAGGGATTGGCCATCTCCAACCACTCTAACAGAGCTCCAAAGCTTTCTAGTTCTTGCCAACTTCTACCGCAGGTTCGTGTTGGGATTTTCTCATATCACTTGGCCCTTGAGTCAAGTCCCCAAGAGAGGAGCGAAAGAAAAAATCTTTTGGTCTGAGTCTCAACATAAGGGATTCAGAGAGTTGAAAGATCGCCTCTGCTCGGCACCAGTGCTCGCATTACCAGACTTGCAACAACCATTTGAGGTCGAGACAGATGCCTCTAACTATGCTATTGGGGTAGTCCTTACTCAACACGGGCATCCAGTGGCATATCAGAGTGAGACACAGTCCGGAAGTATCCCACTTATGACAGAGAGATATATTCCATTGTGCGGCCTACCGACAATGGAAGAATTACATTTTGGGGAAGGAAACGGTCATCCACACATACTACCAACCCCTGTAGTTCATACAGACCCAAGGGAGATTGCAAAATGATCGCCATCAGAAGTGGTCCACATACCTGCAGCAGTTCCATTTGAATATCAAGTATAAGAAGGGCAGCACCAATAATGTTGAAGATTGCCTCAGTCGACCACTGATCATGGCATTAACCACTGTGCTCAACTCTTGTGGGCACGAGACTTCTAATTGGCCACTTTTGTACAAAAGCGACCCAGAATTTTACCACACATACCAGACACTCTTGGAGGGTCAGCATGTTCGATATTTTCACCTCCAGGATGCCCTGTTATGCCACCTAGGTCACCTTTCTGTTCCTTCAAGCAAGTGTGCCAAGATGATTTGGGAAACACACTACAGTCGAGCTACTAGGCATTTCAGGGTCGAGAAAACGGTGGCAGTATTGCAGAAGTATTCCTATTGGCCAAATCTTTGACAGGATGTCGAGAAGTACATCAAATCATGCACTGCCTGCACCATTGCCAAACCGACCATCAAGAAGCAAGGCCTCTATACCCTGCTACCTACCCCTAGTCGACCTTGGGAATCCATCTCCATGGATTACATGTCAGGCCTTCCTTCTACTAAGCATAGAAATGATTGTCTTTCTATGATCATTGAAAGGTTTTCAAAGATGGCCATTATGGCAGCCTACAAGAATAATATCACAGCAAAAGCCACTGCTAAACTCTTCTTTGAATGAGTGTGGGTACACTTTGGGATCCCACAGTCTATCATCTCAGATCGAGACAACAAGTTACTCAACACATTTTGGTCCAGTCTCTGGTCGATGTTGGACACCTAACTCACTAAGTCCACAGCTTTCCATCCTCAAACTAATGGCCAAACAGAGGTTGTCAACAGGATGATCGTACACATTCTATGCATGTACAACTCAAAGCATCCACACACATGGGATGAGAGCCTCCCCTATGTTCAGCACAACTACAACCTGGCTCTCAATAGCTCGAGTGGCCACAGCCCTTTTCAGGTTGGCTTGGGATTGCAGCCACTATGTACCATTGATGTGGCCATGCCATTTGTAGCTACTCACACAAATTCAGCTCATGTCCAGTCCAAAACAGATAAGGCAAGCAGCTTCATTGAGCACATCCCACATATTCGCCAGCAAGTCCATGACATTTTGGTGAATTCAAATGCCAAGTACAATCAGCGACATGATCAACATCTGGTGCCACACAAGTTTTAGGTGGGCGAAAAAGTCTGGTTGCATTTGCAAAAGGAACGTCTTACTGGAGCCTATTGAAAACTCAGACCACTCCAATATGGTCCTTACACCATTACCAAGGCTATGGGAGACAATGCATTTGAGCTCACCATTCCCCCATTCCTTGTCCTACACCCAGTGTTCAATGTGGACTGCCTTCGGCCATACTTTCCACCATTACTAGACACATCCGACATTGCAGAACGACTCACACCCATAGAGTTAAATCCAGATTGCATGGAACAAGCTGAAACTGATCGGATCATGGACACAAAAATCAAGCACACTCACCAGTAGAATATCCAACTATATCGAGTTGTCAAAGTAGGCCAACTCCTTCACGAGGGAAAGTGTCTCACCAAGGACCAAGTTCAGCAAAAGCTTCCTCATCTCATGGAGGAACTCAATGCAATGGGGACTATTGCTTTCTAAGGGGGGAGGAATGATCCAGGTGGATATTGGTGGTCACCTGCCAAGTCCACTTGGAACCCCACCATTATTTTTTTTAGCTTTTCAGTTTCCTTAATTGTAGCACAATTTACTATTTTTAGCAGTTTTTCAGGTCGTGAATTCATTAAACATAAACATATAAAAATAAAAATAAAAATAAAAAAATACTATTAAAAAAAATCATATAAATTAACAACATTACTTCAACCTCAAAAAAAAAAAAAATTGACTCATTCTATATTGGTATCATCTTCCAAAATCTCCAAAAATTGACTTATTCCATATTGGTGTCATCTTCCAAAAGCTAATTTAATCTATATGGTTGGCTCCCTGGTTTTGAAGTTTGAAATTTAGAAATAACATTAATTTAGAATTTTTGTTTTTTTAAACCAGTAAATTTTTAGCCATTAAGATTTTATTAATTTTTTTTATAACCATTTTTTTAAAATTTAAATTTACTGTGATTTTATAACTAATTTGAAATAAATTTCAATGTAATATTAATGTTTTGTTTGAGCATATTTCATTTTAAGTTTGGATAAATTTCAATGTAATATTAATGTTTTGTTTGAGCATATTTCATTTTAAGTTTGGGATATTAAGGTTTGGTTGGTTATTATTTTACTTAAGATTGGACTTGTTTTTAGTGTGATTTTTTGGACTTTCAAGCGGTTCAAGAATTGAACTGAAATTTAATTTATATTATTTAAATTGGTTTTTTGATTGTATATATAGATTTAGTATCTGAAAAACTTTATGGTACTTCAATTGTGCTAGTGTTACCCATCAAACTTGTGATATCAATAAATTCCTGCCAGATTTTAGAGAAATTAGACTATGAAAACTTCCAAAAAAAAATTACAAATATATGAATCTCAGGAAATAAATTCTTTCAGCAATAAATTTTTCAGGGAAGTTGGAATTTGAGATAAATTTTTCAGGGAAATTGGAATTTAATCAATTTTGTTTGCCAATGGCATTTGAAAGGAGTTTGATCTTTATCCCTGTGGGATAGATTTGGTCTCTTTCCTTAATGGATAATTTTGAAATAAAGGGAAAAAAAATGATTCCTATGATCCAACTTTCATGCCGTACATAATACAAAGTACACTGTACAAGAGGAGGAGAACAGCACCTTCTCGCCCCTTTTTTCCTTCACGCCCTTCTTTGTACAGACAGGCAGAAAATACAGTTGTTACTGAAGACATGACGCATAATGCTCCCTGTCTCTATATTTAGCCCTCTGCTCTGCTTGTTCCACAAATGAATAGCGTAAGTTTCCTTCTCCAACTGAATAATCTTCGTGTTTCTCCACTTTACATGTTCCTTGTCACTGGGACTCATAAAATAACTGGAAATGTGAAGCCAATCCACCGGATAAAATGCAATGGGTGCCATGATTTTGAAGTCATGGTGAGTCCGTTTGGCAAGACGGGTGACAACTCGACTGACGAGGTAAGGGCCGTTGTGCCCCCATCTGTTACCGTCGAACGTGAGCACAAACTCCTTTATGAACTTCAACAGCAGAGGATGCTCTTTATCGAACGCCAAAACTGCATTATTCAGCCGATGCCACTGCCCACTTTGGGTATCTGCGCTCTGCGCTCCAATGGCGTTTTTTAGGTCGGAGAAGCTTCTCAGAAGTATCATGTCCGTGTCGATGTAGACGCCGCCGTACTTGTAAAGAATGGCGAGGCGGAGGATGTTGGACAGATTCTGTGCGAACGGGACTTTCCCGGGATCGATATCACCGTTCTCAACCTTTCTCAGCCATTGCTCCGCCGGGGTATTCTTGAAGAGGTAGCGGAGATCGGGCGCCGCCGCCATGACACGAAACCCTCGGCTTCTAAAAGGTCGAAGAATCTCATCTCCCGCCGCCGAGTCCATAGTGCGGGAGATGACGAGCAGGCAGCACGATGGATTCCACTTGAACACGCTCTCCACGGATACCTTCTCCCGATAGCCAAAGGATTCGAGCTCCGATATCCACGTGATGAAGAAGCGGAGCTTGCAGGGCTTGAAGAAGACGTCAACTTTGGCAGAGAATTGAGCGGAGACCGAATCCGAGTGAAGGATTTGGAAGCTTGGGAGGCTATCCCTGAACCACTTGATTCTCCCCTGCCGGTTCATGTGAAGCGGTGCGTGCTCTAAACTGGGGACATTCCTTACGGGTTTCGACACTGCGCTGCCATTGACAGATAGTTGAAGGTCATGTCGAATCTCTTCTTCTAGGGAGGCGTTGGGTTCTATTTTTATGGTTACAGAGGAGACATGAATGTGCATATAAAATTTGGGAATTGAGGTGAGAGAGGCATGGAAGGCTAGAAAGTATTGGAGAATGACAACCAGTGGCAGTAAAAGTAGCAGAGAAGAAGAAATTAGCTGGAAGTGGGATTTCAACATTTTCTGGCTCTTTATCAAGATCTTGGCTTTATTGGTTTTGGGAACAATTGTTTCCTCATGCAGGTGGGTTGAAGTCTTCCAAAAGATGGTGTAACATGTAGGTTATCAACTCTCCAATTTTTAAAGAAAAAACATATTTCTGTTCTTTCCTCTTCATGCACCGACTGCTCATGCCAATGCAAATTATAGCCATATCGGTTGCTTCCTCTTCTCTTTCTTGCTCTTTCCTCTGACGGCCAATGTGACTTATTCCATATTCGTTGCTTCCTCTTGCCCAGTCTTCCGACTAATAACCATAAATCAAAGCCGTCGACGACTTGACCCTTCCAGGCGCGATGCGACCGGCATTTAACTCTCAGTCGCAACTAATATAATCTGAATGGCTCAAATGAATCTCTGTCAAAATCTCCCACGTCCATGGTAATTTAAATCTATAGAACGCAGGTCTCTGCTTATCGTGGTGTCCGACAGGGTGTTGGAGACATAATTATAAAACATAATTATCGTTATAGCAAAGTTTATAGGTGTTAGTAAATGGACACATTTTTAGAATTAATAAATTCAAAAAACACACAAAAACATTAGATCAACACCAACATTAACAAAAAAAACACAACACAAAGAATACTCCAATACTCCAACCCAGTTACCTCATCGATGATGTTAGATCCATTGACTTCCTTTCTCATGGTGGCAAAATGGTTACGCATCGTTGTGTAGATTTATGGTGGCAAAATGGTTACGCATCGTTGATGTAGATTTATGCCCTTTTTTTCCAAAGGTCACCAAACATCTCTATGTGGCGTCTCTATATGGCGTTAGGTTTTTTTAATGGTAGAATTTGTCATCATAGTGACATGGTGACGATAGTCATTCTTGACTATGATTTGAAATTACATGTTAACTTTGATCGTCCACACAGCATTATTATTAATGGTTTTCTTGACTATGATTTGAAATTACATGTTAACTTTGATCATCCACACAGCATTATTATTAAAGGTTTTACTTTCTGATGTTTGGTTGACATTTTGGACCTTTTTATGGAATTGTGAATTTTGATAATATTGTAGGTGGTTTAAATCGTATTTCATGGGATTATGATTTTTATAATATTTTGTAGTTTAAATTGTATTTACAAATATTTTTTTAATAATTAAATCAATTATATGATTAGTTTTTATTAAGATATATCTTAAAAAAAAATAAGAGGTTAATCAAAATTCGTTAATATTTTACTTTTAGGTTTAAAAATAAGAAAAAAAAAGTGTTTTTAAAGTTGCTATTTAGAAAATTAAATCAAATATAAATGTAAAAGGGATAATTTAAGAGAAAATGTTTTTCATCATTCATCTTATTTGGGTGGCAAACTCTTTTATCCCATGGAGTTTTGGGAATTGACCAACACCCAGTTTCAGTATGAAGCTCATGAGAAGCTCATGAGAATTAGTTTGTTAGCAATGTTATTTTTAGTTATGCTATCATAGCTTAACCCAAAAGACTTTTGGTCAAATTTAAAATAAATTTTAGAAAACTTATAAGCTTCCATGTTTTTTTTTTAATAAAGCTTTATATAAACTCCTCGTGAGTTGATAAGGGATGCACATGACCCATTCCTACTTTCAATTTTATATGAAAAACTAATATATCTAAAAATTAAAATTTATTTTCACATGTCTTTACAAAATTGAGAGTGTTTTTTCACCATTGACCTTGGATTTAGAAAATATGATATAATTTTAACTAAAGCTTTATGTTTTACAGTTAACCCTAGATTTAATAAATATATCCATATTTAATCCTCAAAAATGCAACATCAAACTGAGAATTTTTTTCACCATTGACCTTGGATTTAGAAAATATAATATAGTTTTAAGTAAAGCTTTATGTTTTTATAGTTAACCCTGGATTTAATAAATATATCTATATTTAATCCTTAAAAATGCAACATCAAATGTGCTTAAATATGGAAATAATATTCTCCTACAACCTTAATGCAACAACTCTCAAGTCAAAAGGAACCTATATTGTTCTACACTATTCCAAAAGTTAGTCACTAGAACTATGCCAAAATATATTTCTAAAGCCATTGAAATAACGTAGAAGCTTGGTTTATTATGAAAAAAGTCCTTGAAAATGATCTGAATCATGATAAGGTAGTCCATGGTTGAATAATAACTAGTAAATTTTACCTTGCCATGGCTTTCTTACCATATATTGATGTTATTTTTCAAAATATTTCCATACAACTTGGCTAAAAAAGGGCTAATCATAATGGTCCCATAATTGGAGAGATTGCTTTTATCTCCTTTTTAAAATTAGCTATGATGAGGTTTTGAGTCTAAGGTTTAGGGAAGCTCTACTATATTGCTAAATTGAAGAGTTTATGGATGTGAGAGATGAAGATAGGCCCTCAATTTTTTAATATTTTTACTTAGTAGCATACATTGTCCTTAGCTTTTTATTTTGGGAGTTGCTTAACCCCAAATTCAACATCATTTATTGAAAATCTTTCTTCCTTTGTAAAAATGATTTGAATGTTTCCCAAGACATTATGGAATTCATAAACATTTCTAGGGTATTAATTCTATCCTCTTAAGGGAATCATATTGTTTTATTTAGTTTTACAAATTAAATTTCCTAAGATGTACTTTAGATGCACAAACTTCTCTTACTTTCTATTTATATAACACCTTTTTCCCCTTGTGATTAGGTCTTTGTATATATTTATCTTATTCGATTTTAAATACTCTAGAAATATTGTTAATGGATTTCCTAGCAAGTTTACACTCTTTTTCATATTCAGACTCATTAGAAATATAGATAACCACTTGATGCAACGAAGCTGCAACTTAACACATCCCTGAACCTGTGGACTATGAATCCACAGGAATTGTTAATTTTTCTATAGTGTAATGATCTCATTCCTCTGACTGAAATCTCCTTTGAAGAACTTCATCGCAATATCGCGGATCACACCAATCTGTGACTCTTCATCGCACTACTAAAACGTCTCTTCTCGCATATCGTACAACCGGACCCCAAATAAAATAAACCTGCATCCACAACTTTCTCGCGTCCACTCAGTCCCAAGCCTTATCGGCTTCAATCTCTGCCATTTGATCGTGCCTTTAAATCCGGCAGTTGATGATACGACCCGATCAACAAACCCAATCATTGATCCTTCACCATTTGATATCGCACATCGCAAATCGCTTAAGTCCAGGGTTCATTCACTCTTGGAATATTTCGATGTGATTCATATCGCACATCGCAAGTCGCTTGAGGCCAAGGTTCGTTCACTCTTGGAATATTGTGATGCGAACATAATTGGCAATCCTCCACCGTTAATCAAGGCCCACTTGATCCAACAGTCGATAGTGATATCACACAAACTACTTGCACGATGTTTAACTGCCCTTCCAAAGCCAACAAATATTATAACTCCTTGGTCTATAAAAGTTCAGGTTCGACTTTTAAGTTAAATTCCGATCACTTTATGGCCCTATATCTATTGGATATCAGAGGCCATCAAATCCTACGGCTTGCGAATCTTCAATTAGCACATGGGTTACCAAACAGCTTAGCCCCACAGTTGACTGTGGCGTAAGCATTTGGAAAGGAGATTGATGGCTAGGATTTAGCACGGGACTTCAACCATGATCCAGCTATCTGTACACTCTTAACCCCCGTAGTTGTTGTCACCCAGTTCCATCACTAACTCACCATTCCACTGCTCAAGATTCCACTTACTCTAAAATCCACTTAATTGCAATTTCACTTCGTTGGGGTTCTACTCTTCCACCAAACTTGGCGCTTCCACTAAGTTCCTTCTCCCCTCCAGATTGACTTGTTACCAAGTTCAACTCTGTCAACTCCTTCCTTCACTTAAACCAGTGTGCTGAGACTTCTCTGATTTCTTTATCTTTCCATGCAACTAGTGCATACAGATCTTTAAATCCACTCCACTATTAGTTTTCGAACTTCTTCCAATGGAATCACACCGATCTTGAATAGCCCTTCTTACAAAATCAAGTTCACATTACTTCCTGAACGAACCCCAATAAACTCTCAATCGATTCTCCACCGTTATCATTGTTGCATGCACATTCATTTATATGTCAAAACTCTCACATCCATTGTTACAGAACCATAGTCAAGCATAGTTACAAGCATTGTGATATACGCACACAGTCATTTGGGATTTCCTCCTTATTCACAAATACACAAACAAATCCTTCGAATAACCAAACATACAGACAGATCATACACACCCTCAACCAATATTAATTCAGAAGATATGAAACTTCTATTTGCTAGTTAAAATTTGTATATATATAACTCAATGCCCTGAATTACACTCAGCTGACCTTTTTCGATTCAATGCCCATAGGCTCGCAATTCAACACTCCTCTCTAATTACTCTCTCACTTACTCTCCCCTTTTAGCCTTCGAGGCTTACAAATTATACACAAAAGGATTCTGTTAACCAATTTTGGTTCAGATCCTGAATAATTTCACCTGAATCCTAAATATCCTAATCTAACCCCTAAAATCATGAAACTAACTCCTAGTTCCTCTAACTCACACACTATTCTTGAAATCTCTCTTAACGAGAAGATTTCATTACAATATCCTCACTATTATACAACCCTTATCAAAACATAGGAAAATAACTAATTAATCACTCTTTAGGGAATCAGGTCCCTTAAAACACAAGACCCTATGCTTACTAAAATGCAATGTTTTTTCTCAGCAGGATGCTCCTGCATCAAACTCCCCAGGTAAGAAAATTTATGGCCTCCTGGTCATAAGTCTGGATAATTGATTCCTCCTAAATGCTAGACTTTATTTTGTAACCTGTCTTTGCTTGTTAGCTGTTCTATTGCTATTGTTGTCTGCTGCTATTCTCCAGGCCTGCATACCTTATGTTGTAATGCTCCACTTGCCCTGCTTTCATAGTCTATTGTTGTCTTCCTCTTATTGTTGCTTCTTTTCTTTCCTGTTGTTGTCTTCTTCTGAGACACTTTCATCATTATCCTTCTTACCAACTCAATTTCTTTGTCCAGTATATCCTATGTTTGTTGATTGTCTTCAACTCTTAATTGCTGAATTTTCATTTTTACTGCCACCCTTACTTCCTTACCCTCTTGTTCACTATTGTCTTCTATAGAATTTTTCACCTTTTCAGTTTCTGCCATATTATCCTTGAAGACAATTTTATGCTTTTGTTTATTGCAACTGATAACTTCCTCTTCCTGATTGCCATTTATGATAATTTCTCTATCATCCTTCATCAGCAATTTACCCTTAATGTTTATCCTCTCATTTTCCAACTCTCTTCTTTGAAGGTTTAACTCTCTATATAACTCAATGATTTTACTCGGAGTAAAATTTGGAAATTTTACACAGTCTCCCATTTCTTCATTTGTTATTGACCAATCATCAGATGGTCCTTCTGCCTCTGCTAAATCTTCCTTAACATCTTTCATTAGATGTTCTTTCTCTTCTTCTTTCATTTGGTTGTCCACCTGTGCCAAATATGTTCCAGTTTCTGTAACAAAACCTGCAATCATAAGACAATTATAAAAAATATAAGGCCTTCGTACCTCTTCTTCGTCTAGCAAACTTTCAGTGTGTTGCTCTGAGCTTTCCTTTAACTCCTCTGTCAGCACATTAGTATGCTGATTCAAACTCAAAGAATCCTTGAGACTGTCAACAAGTCTCTTTTCCAACCATCTGTTTTAATGGTGCCTCTATGCACTTGTTCACTATAGTGAATTGTTTCTTCTCCAGTCTCATTGTCATACTCTGCTTCAAAACTTTCATCTTCATTTCTTAACTCATATCTATTATTGCAATATTTACTATTACTAGCTCCAATATTCTGTTGCATATTTCCATGAGACATTTCTGTCTCCTTTCATTTCTGAGATCTTGCTATCTCAGCCTTAATCTGAACAGATTTTAGATTCTACTCCTTTTTCTTAACAAACTCTAAAGTTTTAAAGTTTTTTCATCACCCCATGTTTTACCTGCAATCATACACAAATCATTAATTTTAAAAATACAAGACCTCTCGGTCTCAGTTGATGCTTCAGACATCAGGGCTTCTTGCTGATCTGAATCATTCATATGATTCAACTCCTCTGTCACTTCATTACTTTCAAAAAGTAATGGTCCATGTTCTGGTTCACATACCAAAACTTCAACACCTTCTCCAGCATTTTCCTTTTGCTGTAGCTCAACTCTTTCGAGCTTCTCTGTCTTCAATTTGACATCTATGATTTGTTCAAGTTCCTTCAGCTCCTTTATTAACTGCATATTTTCTTGCTGATTTCTTGTCTCTTGTAACCTCTGCCACTTCACTTTCTTTATCATGACATAACCATATTTCTGGTCCATCTCATTTCTCTACAACATTTCCATTAATACTTTAAACTGAACTGCTATCTTAGCCATTTCTTTATCGTAATCTTCATCACTCATTCTCATGTCATTTGCCTTGGCATCTTTCTTCTTTTGTCCTCTATTGTGATCTCTTTCAGAATATCTTCTATGAATGTCACTAGTCATCATCCTTTCCATCTCTATAAGTACCTCTCACTTCAATATGAGTTGTGCAAGCCTCTACAACAACAAATCTTCCCTGCTGCCACTTACCACACCAAGCTCTCCTTTGGACTTGGTCTTTTGGAAAGTATTGGTCCTCTGTCTGGAACCACCTTGAGCATTTTCTTCTGCTCCTTCTAGGCTTCAACTCATCTACACTTCTAAAAACACAACTATCCTCTCACAATTAAATACTTGGTTCTTACCACCTCTTCTTTCACTTAGAAACTTTTACTAGCTTCCTTCATTCCCTAGCAATTCTACCCACATCCTCTATGGAATTTCCCTTATGATCTTCTTATGAGTTTCAATAATACCTCTGTAGTAACAAGTCTCCTTCTTGCTACATATGTCTCACTAAGCTTCTCTCCTCTAAGCTCAGTCTGTTAGCATTTCTCTGGTTCTTTCCTCTGGAACCAATTGTGCACTTCTTGCTCTAGGTTGTTGCAATCTTCTCACCTTCTTATGATGCTACCTGTGCATCAATGTAAAGACCACAAACTCTCCAATCTTCAAATCAAATTAAAATAAAAACATATCCTCTCACCTTCAAGATCTCTATTTGATCTTGTCCCCCCATTCACCTACACTTTGAATGGACTATTCTTTTATCCAGCCTTCAATTTTATCTTCAAACTCTGCCAATCTTCAAGAACTTGCAAGAGTCCCTCTTACAGTTTAACTACTGTAATCCTGCTCCAAACTTTCACTTATTCAATTTCTGCTAATCATTAAACAAACTCGCATACCATCACCTATCTTCGGGATCTCACCACTCCTGCAAATCTGTTACTGTGAAAATCTTCATGCTTCCACTGTGCGAATTTTCATAATTCAGCTACTGTCAAACAGATTTAGAATCTGATTATTTCTTTTAATCTCCTAGCTTTATCTTGGTGAAGCTCTAACTGTCAGCAACAATTACTCCTTCGCTGAGTTTTCTTTCACTGTTTCGTTCTTGCTCTGAGTTCTTCAAAAAATTTACGTATTCCTGCTCTGATACCACTTTGATGCAGCGAAGCTGCAACTTAACACATCCCTGAACTTGTGGGCTATGAACCCACAGGAATTTGTTAATTTTTCTATAGTGTAATGATCTCATTCCTCTTACTGAAATCTCCTTCGAATAACTTCTCGCAATATCGCAGATCACACCAATCTGTGACTCTTCATCACACTACTAAAATTCCTCTTCTCGCATATCGTACAACTAGACCCCAAATAAAATAAATCGTATCCACAACTTTCTTGGGTCCACTCAGTCCCAAACCTTATCGGCTTCAATCTCCACCGTTTGATCGCGCATTTAAATCCAACAGTTGATGATACAACCCGATCAACAAACCCAACCGCCAATCCTTCGCTGTTTGATATCGCACATCGCAAATCGCTTAAGGCCATGGTTCATTCACTCTTGGAATATTACGATGTGATTCATATCGCATATCGCAAGTCGCTTGAGGCCAAGGTTCGTTCACTCTTGGAATATTGCGATGCGATCCTAATTGGCGATCCTCCACCATTGATCAAGGCCCACTTGATCCAACAGTCGACAGTGATATCGCATGGACTACTTTCACGATGTTTAACCGCCCTTCTGGAGCCGATAAATATTATAACTCCTTGGTCTATAAAAGTTCAGGTCCAACTTTGAAGTTAAAGTCTGATCTCTTTATGGCCCGATATCCGTTGGATATCAGAGGCCATCAAATCCTACGGCTTGTGAGTCTTCAATTAGCACACGGGTTACCAAACAGCTTAGCCCTGCAGTTGACTATGACGTAAGAATTTGAAAAGGAGATTGACGGCTAGGATTTAGTGTGGGACTTCAGCCCTGATCCAGCTATCCGTACACTCTTAACCCCTGTAGTTGTTGTCACCCAGTTCCATCACCAACTCACCATTCCACTGCTCAAGATTCCTCTTACTCTGAAATCCACTTAATCGCAATTTCACTTCGCTGGGGTTCTACTCTTCCACCAAACTTGGCACTTCCACTAAGTTTCCTTCTCCCCTCCAGATTGACTTGTTACCAAGTTCACCTCTGTCAAATCCTTCCTCCACTTAAACCAGTGTGCCGAGACTTCTCTGATTTGTTTATCCTACCATGCAACTAGTGCATACGGATCTTTAAATACACTCCACTATTAGTTTTTGAACTCCTTCCAATGGAATCACACCAATCTCGAATAACCCTTCTTACATAATCAAGTTCACATTACTTCCTGAACCAACCCCAATAAACTCTCAATCGATTCTCCACCATTATAACTGTTGCATACACATCCATTTATATGTCAAAACTCTCACATCCATTGTTACAGAACCATAGTCAAGCATAGTTACAAGCGTTGTGATATACGCACACAGTCATTTGGGATTTCCTCCTTATTCACAAATACACAGACAAATCCTTCGAATAACCAAACATACAGACAGATCATATACAGATCCTCAACCAATATTAACTCATAAGATATGAAACTTCTATTTGCTAATTAAAATCTGTATATACATAACTCAATGGCCTGATTTACACTCAGTTGGCCTTTTTCGTTTCAATGCCCATAGGATCGCGATTCAACACTCCTGTCTGCTTACTCTCTCACTTACTCTCCCCTTTTAGCCTTTGAGGCTTACAAATTATACACAAAAGGATTCTATTAACAAATTTTGGTTTAGATCCTGAATAATTTCACCTAAATCCTAAATATCATAATCTAATCCCTAAAATCATGAAACTAACTCCTAGTTCCTCTAACTCACATACTATTTTTGAAATCTCTCTTAACGAGAAAATTTCATTACAATATCCTCACTATTATACAACCCTCATAAAAACATAGGAAACTAAATAATTAATCACTCTTTAAGGAATCAAGTCCCTTGAAACACAAAACCCTATGCTTACTAAAATGCAATGGTTTTTCTAAGCATGATGCTCCTGCATCACCACTTTCCTAGAAATTTTACAATCTTTATGATAACAAAATTTTAATTTCCTCTTTACGCAACACCTTGACAGAAAAATTATTAATAGAACCAGAGATTAATGACTTAAAATTAAGATAGAGTTCATCAATATTTTTGTTATATAATATGTGAATTAACTAATTATTTGACTATTTAAATCCTTTAAAAGAATATTAGTTTTATTTTTGTTCAAAATCAAGTTCTTTTAGCTATTAAAATATTTGTCATTAAGGATTTTATTCCTAGTAAATTTTAGAGTTGGAAAAGCTATATGTCTATGATGCTCATCGTCGTTTAAAAAGATTTTATTCATGATAAATTTTAGAATTAGAAAAGCTACATGTCTATGATGCTTGTAGTCATTTAAAAAATCAAAATTTAATATCTAGAGTTAGAAAAGCTACATGTCTATGATGCTCATCGTCATTTAAAAAATCAAAATTTAGTATTTAGTTGTATAAAAGATATAAAATATTATATAATCTAAGGCACTCCCACTAAAAACATGAATGCATGTCATTCTATTGGAGCTAAACCATTTCCTTAAACCCTTACAAAGCTAAACCATTTCCTTAAACCCTTACAAATTAATAAATCTCCAGTATGTAAAATTTCCCCAAAAATTTTAACATAAAACAAACTTCTTTTTTATTCATAAAAGATTCGTGTTAAAATCATTTTTTAAAATAATAATTTGTTTGAACATTAAAGTATGCAAACAAAATAATATATTACCCTCATTAATGAGTTGAAAAATAGCACATTTCCCTACAAAGTTTCTTAGCATGAATATCTAAATATTCATGCACATATAATTAATATATAACCGTGTATTCACATTTATCAATTATTATTTTTTAATTGTAATAAATTATAAGTGTTTTTTGTTTTTTTTTTAATTACTCCGTGTTTTTTTCTGAAATCAACTCTTCTCAGTTTTACTTTGCATCATTATGTACTTTTAGATTTACTGTTAGATGATTGAGCAAAAATCAACCATTAGATTAATAATCAGTTAATAGTTAATAATAATTTTAAATTAATAATTAATAATAATTAGCTTAAAATTTAACTACTCAAAACTCATTTTAACGATTTTCCTTGAGTGTTTTAATATGGAGAAAGGGAGATAACAGAAATCTAAAAAAACACAGTAAAGTCAGTTTTGTGGCCGGCATTCTCGAAAAAGCAGAAAACTTCATGTACGGATTTGATTCAGCTAACTTATGTTGTTTTTTGAATTTTATTGAACTTGGAAAGATTTTTTTGAGGTCAACATGGCGATCAATGGAATTCAAAGGTATGCATTTACTAATATTTTTGTGTTTTTTTCACTTTATATATAAATTTCCAAATAATTTTTATGAAGATGAGTTACTGGCTTATGATGGAGCGCGAGAGATTGCGTGAAGAGCTGTTGTTGCGCATCGATGAAGAGTGTTCGGGTAATGGTGATCTCCATCCGAAAATGAGTGTCTGCAGAGGAAATCGGAGGAGTGGGGAGCCTTCTGTCGAGAAGGGGACGGTGGTGGGTTTAATGGGTCCCAACAGTAAATCCACATTCCTCAGGGCGTTGAACAGCTCCCTTTTAAGCTAGAAGGAGAGCATTTATATTATGATGCTTCCTCTGGTCATCCGACCAGGTTGGCACGCAGGTTTTGAGATGTACCTCTCGCTACATTCCGAGAAAGGGAAAAGGTAAGAAGTCATTGTAGGCACCCCAACTGGACAAACTCTGAACTCTTTCCGGTGTCCAGATCGGCGTCCAGATAACCCAAAATGGGGAAGATGGAGACTAAACGCATTAAAAGCCTTGGCCGCTGCCAGAAGAACTGGTTGCTAACATAGGCATATGATTGGAGATAAATTTTTTATAATTTTGATGGGAGATAAAAATAAATAAATAAATAAGTCGAAATAAAAATGGTTTTATATTAATTTTTTTTATTTTATATGTGTTTAAATAATTACAATATATTTAATAAAAGTGAAGTCATTTGTTCAGAAAATGAGTGTTAGTTAAAGGAATATTACTTCATTTTTAAGTTAAGAAAAGTTAACTCTGTGAATAAAAATATAATAATTGTAATTTTTTCATAAAAAATTTATTTTCTGTTTAAATATTAAATTAAATTTTTTGATATCTTATTTTATGATTTTTAGTAAGTAAATATTTTTAATATTTAGTATAATAGTAGAATTTTTCTAGGCAAATAATGACTCGCTATTTATATATTTTTAAAGTTGTTTGTTTTTTTAAATAGTGTTTAGAAGACAAAAGTGATAGTTGATATGCTCGCAGGTTTGGTTTGGTCTCGTGCCAGCAAAGGTCTGCTAAGTCGTTTGTGCCGTGTGCTTGCGGGTTGTGCGATTCCTTCTAGCAGTTATAGTGGCAGCAGATGGAATTTGAATTCGACCCCTGTAAAGCAAGTACCATCATTGCTGCTTCCGCTAGTCAACAAAAAAACAAAAGTGATAGTTGATACATGCAAGGAATTACAAAATTTAAAAATAAAATTTAAAAAAAATAAATAAATAAATAAGAAGAAGAAAAAAAGAAAGAAAGAAAAGAAGAGAAGAGAAGTTATTTTCATATTATATATATATATATATATATGTTACAAAAGACTTTATATTAAAATAAAATCGCTAAATCTTATTCATATAATAATCTTATTTTTTTTATAAGAAGTTTTACTTTCTATTTAAATATTTTAATAATGATTTTGATATTTTATTTTATGAACCATAATATTTAATAATGTTTTTGATATTTTATTTTATGAACCATAATAAATTGTTTAAATATTTTAATAATGATTTTGATATTTTATTTTATGAACCATAATAAATTGTTTATGTGTGTTAGTTAAAGGAAAATTACTTCATTTAAGTTGAGAAAAGGTTAAAAAGTTATTTTCATTTATATATATATATATATATATTTCAAAAGACTTTATATTAAAATAAAATCCCTAAATCTTATTGATACTAAATCAAGAATAATTATTTTGAAGAATAGTTTCCTATAATAATCTTATTTTTTATAAGAAGTTTTAATTTCTATTAAATATTTTAACAATGTTTTTGATATTTTATTTTATGAACCATAATAAATTGTTTATGAGTATTAGTTAAAGGAAAATTACTTCATTTAAGTTGAGAAAGGTTAAAACTGTGAGTAATATAATAATCCTAATTTTTCATAAAAAAAAAATTACTTTTATTTAAATATTTTAATAATTTTTTTGATATTTTATTTTATGATTTTTAGTAAGAAAATATTTTTTATATTTAGTATAATAGTAGAATTTTTCGGGGCAAATAGTGACTTGTTATTTATTATATTTTTAAATTTGTTTGTTTTTCTAAATAGTGCTTAAGAGACAAAAGTGATGATTGATATGTGCAAGGAATTACGAAATTGAAAGATAAATTTTGTTAAAAAAAAAAGAGTAATTTTCATTATATATATTTTTCAAAAAACTTTGTATTAAAAAAATCCCTAAATCATTATATATATTTTTCAAAAACTTTGTATTAAAAAATCCCTAAATCTTATGAGTACTAGAACAATAATAGTTATTTTGAAGTTTATTTTCATATAATAATCCTAATTTTTCATAAAAAGTTTACTTTCTATTTAAATATTTTAATAAAATTTTTGATATTTTATTTTATGATTTTTAGTAAGTACATATTTTTAGTATTTAGTATAATAACAGAATTTTTGTGGGCAAATAATCACTGGTTATTTATTATATATTTACTAAATCAAAAATAATTATTTTGAAGTTTATTTTCATATAATAATCTTAATTTTTTCATAAAAGGTTTACTTTCTATTTAAATATTTTACTAAAATTTTTGATATTTTATTTTATGATTTTTAGTAAGTGAAGATTTTTAATATTTAGTATAATAGTAGAATTTTTCTGGTCAAATAATCACATGTTATTTATTATATTTTTAAATTTGTTTGCGAAGTGACATCATAAACTCAAGCACATCTACTATAGTCCCTCCACAATGTGGTTAATGTTAATCATCTCAAACCCTATGTCATTTAGATTTGTCTTGCCAGCATTGCCTCTACAATGTGGTTAATGTTAATCATCTCAAGCCCTATGAACCTCCTATTCTTGAAAAGGAAGTTCACATTTCCCACCCACCTCATAAAATTTTGGATTTTCAATAGTTGTTGGAGGAAGACACTACTAAACCTATAGCATTAAACTGCCACGTATCTTGTTGGGCACCAAAGCCAACTTTATTCTTAGGAAAAACGGTCGTCTCAGGTTACTTTTGATCAATAGCTTCCTGCTCCTTGTTAAGAAGTGGGTCATTTGTGCTAAAATAATGAAGAAACGATGTGCCACATTTCAGTTGTACCAGGTTACTTTTGATCAATAGCTTCCTGCTCCTTGTTAAGAAGTGGTCATTTATGCTAAAATAATGAAGAAACGATGTGCCACATTTCAGTTGTACCTCTCGTTGACGATCAAGTTGGCACGCAGGTTTTCAGATGTAGCTCTCTCTACATTCAAAAGGTAAGAGGCCATTGTAGGGAGATGGAGATGGATAAACTCTGTCTCGTGTCCAGATCGCCCAAAATGGGGAAGATGGAGATGAAACGCATTAAAAACCTTAGCGGCGGCGCCAAGTTACTTTCTCCAAACAGAAGAAGTGATTGCTAACAGAGGCATATGATTGGAGATAAAATTTTTATAATTTTGATTGGAGATATAAAAATATATATATAATAATAATAATAATAATAAAAATAAAAATAAAGTTATTTTGTAAATGTTATTAATTCGAAATAAAAATGGTTTTACATCATTTTTTTTACTTTAATTGTTATGTGTGTTTAGATAATTATAATATATTTAATAAAAGTGAAGTTATTGGTTCAGAAAATGAGTGTTAGTTAAAGGAATGTTACTTCATTTTTACGTTGAGAAAAGCTAAATCTGTGAATAGAAATATAATAATTCTAATTTTTCATTAAAATATATATATATATATATTCTATTTAGATATTTTATTAAATTTTTTGATATTTTATTTTATGATTTTTAGTAAATAAATATTTTAATGTTTAGTCTAATAGTAGAATTTTTTAGGGCGAATAATGACTTGTTATTTATTATATTTTTAAAGTTGTTTGTTTTTTAAATAGTGTTTAGGAGACAAAAGTGATGGTTTATTTGTGCAAGGATACAAGTAGTGTTTAGGAGACAAAAGTAATGGTTGATTTGTGCAAGGAGACAAGTTATGTGCCAATTTTGAGAAATTCCCTTTTGGCATGACCCAGGTTCAGTGTCTGGGAGACATTATTGATGAACGGGGCGTGCATGTGGATCCAGCAAAGATCCAAGTCATTCGGGATTGGCCATCTCCAACCACTCTGACAGAGCTCCGCGGCTTTCTAGGTCTTGCCAACTTCTACTGCAGTTTGTGTTGGGATTTTCTCATATCACTTGGCCGTTGAGTCAAGTCACTAAGGGAGGAGCGAAAGCAAAATTATTTTGGTCTGAATCTCAACAAAAGGCATTCACAGAGTTGAAAAATCACTTCTGCTCAGCACCAGTGCTCGCATTACTAGACTTGCAACAACCATTTGAGCTCGAGACAGATGCCTCTGACTATGCTATTGGGGCAGTCCTTACTCAACACGAGCATCCAGTGGCATATCATAGTGAGACACTTTCAGACACAGTATGGAAGTATCTCACTTATGACAAAGAGATGTATTCCGTTGTGCAGGCCTGCCGACAATGGAAGCATTACATTTTGGGGAAGAAAACAATCATCCACACAGACCACCGACCCCTATAGTTCAAACAGACCTAAGGGAAATTGCAGAATGATCACCATCAGAAGTGGTCCACATACATGCAACAGTTCCATTTGAATATCAAGTATAAGAAGGGCAGCACCAATAATGTTGCAGATTGCCTCAGTTGACCACCGATCATGGCGTTAACCACCGTGCTGAACTCTTGTGGGCATGAGACTTCTGATTGGCCAGTTCTCTACAACCACACATACCAGACACCCTTGGAGGGTCAGCATGTTCTAGATTTTCACCTCCAGGATGCCATGTTATGCCACTTGGGTCACCTTTGTGTTCTATCAAGCGAGCGTGCCAATATAATTTGGGAAGCACACTACAATCAGGTTGCTGGGCATTTCGTGGTCGAGAAAATGGTGGCAGTACTGCAGATCTCCATGGATTACATGCCAGGCCTTCCTTCTATTAAGCATGGAAACGACTGTGTTTTTGTGGTCATCGACAAGTTCTCGAAGATGGCCATGACGACGGCCTGCAACAAGAATATAATAGCAGAAGCCACCACTAAACTCTTCTTTGAACGAGTGTGGGTACACTTTGGGATCCCACAGTCTATCATCTTAGATCGGGATAGCAGGTTCCTCAACACATTTTTTTCCAGTCTCTGGTCGATGTTGGACACCAAACTCACTAAGTCCACAAACTTCCATCCTCAAACCGATGGCCAGCCAGAGGTTGTCAACAAGATGATCGTACACATTTTGCGCATGTACAACTCAAAGCATCCACGCACATTGGATGAGAGCCTCCCCTATGTTTAGCACAACTATAACTAGGCTCTCCACAGCTCGATTGGCCACATCCCTTTTCAGGTGGGCTTGGGATTGCAACCACTATGTCCCATTGATGTGGCCATGCCATTTGCAACTATTTACACAGATTCGGCTCATGTCCAGTCCGAAAGAGATAAGGCAAACAACTACATTGAGCACATCCAACATATTCACCAACAAGTCCATGACATTCTGGAGAAGTCAAATGCCAAGTACAAGCAACGACATGATCAACATCGGGTGCCACACAAGTTTCAAGTGGGTGACAAAGTCTGGTTGCATTTGCAAAAGGAACACCTTACCGGAGCCTATCGGAAACTCAGACCACTCCGATATGGTCCTTAAACACCATTACCAAGGTTGTGGGAGACAATGCATTTGAGCTCAACATTCCCCCATTCCTTGGCCTGCATCCAGTGTTCAATGTGGACCGCCTTCAGCCATACTTTCCACCATTACTGGACACATCTGGAAACATTGTAGAAAAACTCACACCCACAAAGTTAAATCGAGATTGCGTGGAACAAGTTGGAACTGATTGGATCATAGACACACAGATCAAGCACACTCGCCAGCAAAATATCCAACTGTATCGAGTTGTCAAAGTAGGCCAACACCTTCACCAGGACAAGTGGCTCACCACGGACCAAGTTCAGCAGAAATTTCCTCATCTCATGGAGGAACTCAACACAATGTGGACCATTGCTTCCTAGGGGGGGGGGATGATCCAAGTGGATATTGGTGGCCACCTGCCAAATCCACTGGGACCCCCACCATTGTTTCTTTCAGCTTTTCAGTTTCCTTAATTGTAACATAGTTTACTATTTTTAGCAGTTTTTCGGGTCCTTAATTTCTGGAGCCGCTTTGAGGCCCTAAACGAATTTTTTTGGGAAAACTGAGAGCAACATGGGTCCATGGACCGATGTTTCTCTTCACAAAGTTGTAGTTCTCGAATAGATCTTTTTAATGAAATATTGTGCACACCAAACGGAGATGGTATACCAAAGTTAAAACCCCGAGAAGTTGATGTACCAATTTACCCAAATGGGGCCCACAGTCTGGCTTTTCATCTTCTATGGTTAGGTTTTTGGATGTTTAGGGCTTTCTGTTGTTTCTCAACAATAAATAGGCCTTTGAGCCTCATTGTAACATCGTTCATAAGCATGTACCCATCACATCTTTTCTCAAAGATAAGCTACCATCGCCCTAGCTAGTTTATTTCCATTTCTATTTGTAAGCATATTTCAGTATTTTACAGTAATGAAATGAAGTATGACTTCTACTGCATCTCTATATGTATGGTTATATCTGTAATTTGTTGTGTTCCTATTTAAATCTGGATCAATAGTATCAGAGCGGTCTGCTCTTTCTCTGTCTTTATTTGCATGTCCCCAAAGAGGTTGGGATATAAGGAGTTAAGGCTTGAACTGGTCGAAAATTTGCCAGACTAGCCAAGCAAATCCCGACGACCTCTAATGGCAGATGAAAAGAAAGACGAGGGGGCAGGAGATCCTATCAAAATCTTGCTCAAAGAGGCCCTCAAGCCAAAGGAATGCGATGATGGACAACTTTGCCCAGATCCTTCAGCGGTTACCCAAGGACGACACATCTACTTCCAACAACTACTCTGGAAGCGCCACACCCTTTAAGGTACAAGTTAACTTTGACATTCCCATATTTGAGGGTTAGATAGATGCAGACTCCATAGATAAATGGTTAAATCTGCTAGAAGGGTATTTTTCTATTCATGATTTTTCCGGCCGACAAAATATTACTTTCGCTCTTCTCAAAGCCGCCCCCCACGTCAAGGACTAGTGGGAAACCTACTACGAGCAGAAGGATGAAAGTGCGGCCTTAGTGTTTTCAGCCTCACCCACTTGGGATTCATTCTAGACTTCCATCAAGGAGCAGTACTACCCTATCATAAGCTATGAGGATCAATACATAAAGTGGACCACACTGCGGCAGGGAAGGCACCAAGATGTGCCGAAGTTTACCAATATTTTCCATACCCTTCGCACAAAGTTAGGTATCAAAGATTCAGAGCAGAATTTGATACTCAAATACCGTGGCTGCTTGCATAGGTACATCTAGGAAGAAATGGAATTCTTGAACATCTCCTTGCTCGGCACGGCATACTGATATATCATCCAGATTGAGCAAAATTTTAAATAGAAGAAGCGAGACTTTGGATCTGCGAACCCGAAGCAAGGGAAAGGTGCCCCCAAACAGCAGAACAAAGGACAAACCCAAGGCGGGGCATCCCAAGACAACCTGTCAAAACTACAAGCAAAGAACAGTGTCACGAAGCCGAAAAAGGACACGAAAAAGTGGTGTGAGTTCCATAAGAGCTCCACTCCCAACACAAGTGAGTGTCAGTCCAAGCAGTCACTGGTGGCCGAGCTAAAGGTTTCAGAATCAGATGCATGTTCCGACTCTGAGTCAGAACTCGACAAGGGGAATGAAAAAGGGAAGTAGATTCTCGATGCAGAGCCCAACACCACCGTTGCCACACTGAAGATCCAAAAGGAGGAACATGAAGATCCAGAGGAGGAGGAGCATCTCTTCCACTTCCAGATGTTGGTAAAGGGCTCCCCACTACAGTTCATTGACGATAGCAGGAGCCAAAAGAACCTCATTTCGCAAAAGGTCATGAAGCTGTTGGGCTTACCGACCATAGCACATCCATAACCGTACACCATCGGGTGGCTTCACCAAGGATGGGATCTTTGCGTGAGCCATAGTGTCGTCTTCCATACAACATCAAGCCCTTCAGGGATGAGGTATTGTGTGACGTTGCTCCCCTTGATGTTTGTGATGTATTATTAAGACAACCATACTTGTGGAAGTGACATGCTGCGTATGAATCAAGGCCCCGTGCTGTTATTGTTACTTTGGGAAATAAGTTGTATAGGATACCAGAGGTAGCACCACCTACCGCCATCTGTTTGGTTATTGCAAAATAATGCAGTAAACACATTTCCAAAACTAGGAAATTTGTTTTCCAGATGATAAGCCCTCAAGGAAAGAAGAAAACGGTGGCCACGACCTCCAGACAAGGCCCCTCTGCACGACAACTACAGATGGACAAGGTCATGGAGGAGTAAGAGGATATCTTCACCTCCCCTGTGGGGGTTCCTATGCACTGTCAGGTCAAGCACTCCATTGATCTGACCCCGGGTGCACCGTTGCCCAATGGACCAATCTATCGGTGCTCTGTTATGTAGAATAATGAAATCAAGAGACAGATTGAGGAGCAGTTGTAGAAAGGTCACATCCATCAGATTTCATCGCCCTATGGGATCCCGATCGTGTTGGTATAGAAGAAGGATGGGACTTGGAGACTCTATATTTACTATCAGGCGCTGAACAAGATCACTGTCTATAATAGGTACCCGATCCTACGGATTGATGACCTCCTGGACCAACTGAAGGGGGGAAATATTTCAGAAAGATCAATTTGAAGTTAGGATATCACCAGGTACTAATCGAACCCTCTGATTTGTGGAAGACTGCCTTCAAAGCCAAGGAGGGCCTTTTCGAATGGTTGTTTATGCCTTTCAAATTGATGAATGCTCCTGTAACCTTCATGAGGCTAATGCATGACATCTTGTGGCCATTCCCCCATTCCTTGGCATGCACCTAGTGTTCAATGTGGACCACCTTTGGCCATACTTTCCACCATTACTAGACACATCTGACATTGCAGAACAGCTCACACCCACAGAGTTAAATCCAGATTGCATGGAACAAGCTGCAACTGATTGGATCATGGACACACAGATCAAGCACAATCACCAGCAGAATATCCAACTGTATCGAGTTGTCAAAGCAAGCCAACTCCTTCACCAAGACAAGTGGCTCACTAGGGACACAGTTCAGCAGAAGTTTCCTCATCTCATGGAGGAACTCAACCTTTCGAGACCATTACTTCCTAAGGGGGGAGGAATGATCCAAGTGGATATTGGTGGCCACTCGCCAAGTCCACTTGGACCCCCACCATTGTTTCTTTCAGCTTTTCAGTTTCCTTAATTGTAGCACAATTTACTATTTTTAGCAGTTTTTTTGGTCCTGAACTTCCGAAGCCATTTTGAGGCCCTAAACGATGTTTTTTGGGAAAACTGGTAACAACATGGGTCCATGAACGAATGTTGCTCTTCAAAAAGTTGTAGTTATCGGATAGATCTTTCTAACGAGATACTGTGCGCGTCAAACGGAAATCATATGCCAACGTTACTACCCCGGGAAGTTGATGTACCAATTTACCCAAACAGAGCCCACATTTGGGTGTTTCATCTTCTAGGGTTAGGTTTTGGATGTTTAGGGTTTTTCGTTGTTTTTCAACAATAAATAGGCCTTCGAGCCTCATTGTAACACAGTTCAGAGGCATGTAGCTACCACATCTCTTCTCAGAGATAAGCTACCATCGCCCTAGCTAGTTTATTTCCATTTATGTTTGTAAACATATTTCAATATTTTACAGTAATGAAATGAAGTATTATTTTTGTTGCATATCTATATATATTGTTATATCTGTAATTTTTTGTGTTCCTATTTAAATCTAGATCAATGGTATCAGAGTAGTCTATTCTTTCTCTGTCTTTCTTTGCATGTCCCCAATGAGGCCGGGATATAAGGAGTTAGGTCTTGAACTGGTCAAACCTTTGCAAGACTAGCCTCGCAAATCCCGATGGCCTCCCATGGTAGATGAAAAGAAAGATAAGGGGCAGGAGATCCTATCAAAATCTTGCTCGAAGAGGCCCTCGAGTGACAAAGGAACGTGATGATGGACAACTTCGCCCAGATCCTTTAGTTGCTACCTAGGGTGACACATCTACTTCCAGCAGCTACTCTAGAAGTGCCACACCCTTTAAGGTACAAGTTAACTTTGACATTCCCATATTTGAGGGTCAGATAGATGCAGACTCCGTACATAAATGGTTAAATCTGCTAGAAGGGTATTTTTTTATTCATGATTTTTCCTGTTAGGAAAAGCTTACTTTCGCTCTTCTCAAAGTCGCTCCCCACATCAAGCACTGGTGGGAAACCTACTGTGAGAAAATGGATGAAAGTACGACCTCACTTTTTTTAGCCGCACCCACTTGGGATTCATTTCGGACTACCATCAAGGATCAGTACTACCCTATCGGAAACTATGAGGATCAAAACATAAAGTGGACCACGCTGCGGCAAGGAAGGGACCAAGACATGCTGGAGTTTACCAATATTTTCCATACCCTTCGCACAAAGTTTGGTATCAAAGATTCAAAGCAGCATTTGATACTCAAATACCATGGCCGCTTTCACACGTACCTCCAGGGAGAAATAGAATTCCTGAACATCTCCTCGCTCGGCACAGCATACCGATATGCCTTCGAGATCGAGCAAAAGTTTAAATAGAAGAAGCGAGACTTTGGATCTGTCAATTTGAATCAAGGGAAAGGTGCCCCCAAACTGCAAAACAAAGGACAAAGCCAAGGCAGGGCGACCCAAGACAACCCGCCAAAGCTGCAAGCAAAGAACAATGCAACGAAGCCGAAAAAGGACACAGGAAAGTGGTGTGCATTCCATAAGATCTCCACTCACAACACAAGTGAGAGTCGGGCCACACAACTACAACCGGGCTCTCCACATTTAGGCGTTTCATCTTCTAGGGTTAGGTTTTGGATTTTTAGGGTTTTTCGTTGTTTTTCAACAATAAATAGGCCTTTGAGCCTCATTGTAACACAATTCAGAGGCATGTAGCTGCCACATCTCTTCTCAGAGATAAGCTACCATCGCCCTAGCTAGTTTATTTCCATTTATGTTTGTAAGCATATTTCAATATTTTACAGTAATGAAATGAAGTATTATTTTTGTTGCATATCTATATATATTGTTATATCTGTAATTTTTTGTGTTCCTATTTAAATCTACATCAGTGGTATCAGAACAGTCTATTCTTTCTCTGTCTTTCTTTGCATGTCCCCAATGAGGCCGGGATATAAGGAGTTAGGTCTTGAACTGCTCAAACCTTTGCAAGACTAGCCTCGCAAATCCCGATGGCCTCCCATGGTAGATGAAAAGAAAGATGAGGGGCAGGAGATCCTATCAAAATCTTGCTCGAAGAGGCCCTCGAGTGACAAAGGAACGTGATGATGGACAACTTCGCCCAGATCCTTTAGTGGCTACCTAGGGAGACACATCTACTTCCAGCAGCTACTCTAGAAGTGCCACACCCTTTAAGGTACAAGTTAACTTTGACATTCCCATATTTGAGGGTCAAATAGATGCAGACTCCGTAGATAAATGGTTAAATCTGCTAGAAGGGTATTTTTTTATTCATGATTTTTCCTGTCGGGAAAAGCTTACTTTCTCTCTTCTCAAAGTCACTCCCCACATCAAGCACTGGTGGGAAACCTACTGTGAGAAAATGGATGAAAGTACGACCTCACTTTTTTTAGCCGCACCCACTTGGGATTCATTTCGGACTACCATCAAGGATCAGTACTACCCTATCGGAAGCTATGAGGATCAAAACATAAAGTGGACCATGCTGCGGCAAGGAAGGGACCAAGACATGCTGGAGTTTACCAATATTTTCCATACCCTTCGCACAAATATTGGTATCAAAGATTCAAAGCAGCATTTGATACTCAAATACCATGGCCGCTTTCACAGGTACCTCCATGAAGAAATAGAATTCCTGAACATCTCCTCGCTCGGCACAGCATACCGATATGCCTTCAAGATCGAGCAAAATTTTAAATAGAAGAAGCGAGACTTTGGATCTGTCAATTTGAAGCAAGGGAAAGGTGCCCCCAAACTGCAAAACAAAGGACAAAGCCAAGGCAGGGCGACCCAAGACAACCCGCCAAAGCTGCAAGCAAAGAACAATGCAACGAAGCTGAAAAGGGACACAGGAAAGTGGTGTGCATTCCATAAGATCTCCACTCACAACACAAGTGAGATTCGGGCCATGCAGTCACTGGTGGCCGAGCTAAAGGTTTCAGAATCAAATGCATGTTCTGACTCTAAGTCAGAACTCAACAAGGGAGCTGACAAAGGGAAGTACATTATCAATGTGGAGCCCAATGCCACCGTTGCTGCCATGAAGATCCAGAAGGAAGAACCAGAAGATCCAGAGGAGGAGGAGCATCTCTTCCACTCCTAGATGTGGGTAAAGGGTGCCTTGCTACAGTTCATTTTCGACAGCAAGATCCAAAAGAACTTCATTTCAGCAGAGGTCGTGAAGCGGCTAGGCTTCCCAACCACAACACATCCACAACCATACACCATTGGGTGGCTTCACCAAGGACAAGATCTTCACATTAGCCAGCAGTGTGGCCTTCCATACAACATCAATCCCTTCAAAGATGACGTACTGTGTGACGTTGCTCCCCTTGATGTTTGTGATGTATTATTATGACAACCATACTTGTGGAAGCAACATGCTATGTATGAATCAAGGCCTCATGTTGTTATTCTTACTTTGGGAAATAAGTTGTATAGGATACAGAAGGTAGCACCACCTACCGTCATCTCTTTGGTTACTGCAAAACAATGCAATAAGCTCATTTCCAAAACCGGGAAATTTTTTTTCCTGATGAAATGCCCTCAAGGAAAGAAGAATATGGTGGCCACGACCTCTAGACAAGGCCCCTCCGCATGACAACTACAGATCGACAAGGTCATGGAGGAGTACGAGGAAATCTTCACCTCCCCCGCCGGGTTTCCTCTGCACTGTCAGGTCAAGCACTCCATCGATCTGACCCCAGGTGAATGGCTGCCAAATGGACCAATCTATCAGCGCTTCGTTCTAGAGAACGATGAAACCAAGAGGCAGATTCAAGAGCTGTTGCAAAAATGTCACATTCGTCCGAGTTCATCGCCCTATGGGAACCCAAAAGTGTTGGTACAGAAGAAGGATATGACCTGGAGACTATGTATTGACTATCGGGCACTGAACAAGATCATTGTCTGTAATAGGTACCTGATCCCACGGATTGATGACCCCCTGGACCAAATGAAGAGGGAAAAATATTTCAGCAAGATCGATTTGAAGTTAGGATATCACCAGGTACCAATTGAACCCTTCGATGTGTGGAAGACTGCCTTCAAAGCCAAGGAGGGCCTTTTCGAATGGTTCATTATGCCTTTTGGATTGACGAATGCTCTTGCAACCTTCATGAGGCTAATGTATGACATCGTGCGACCATTCACCAACTCATTTCTAGTGGTATAAGTGGATGACATCCTGATCTTCATCAGTCGTTGGAAAGAGCACCTCCACCACATCCGACAGGTTCTCCAAACACTGTGGCAACACAAGTTATGTGCCGATTTGGATAAATGCACTTTTGGCATGACCCAGGTTCAGTGTATGGGACACATTATTGATGAACGAGCGATGCATGTGGATCCAAAGTCATTCAGGATTGACCATCTCCAACCACTCTAACAGAGGTCCGCAGCTTTCTAGGTCTTGCTAACTTCTATCATAGTTTCGTGTTGGGATTTTCTCATATCACTTGGACCTTGAGTCAAGTCACCAAGGGAGGAGTAAAAGAAAAATTATTTTGGTCTATATCTCAATAGAAGGCATTCACAAAGTTCAAAGATCACCTCTGCACGGCACCATTGCTCGCATTACCAGACTTGCAATAACCATTTGAGGTCAAGATAGATGCATCTGACTATGCTATTGGGGTAGTGCTTACTCAGCAGGGAATCCAGTGGTATATCACACTGAGACACTTTCAGACACAGTCTTGAAGTATCCCACTTATGACAAAGAGATGTATTCCATTATGCAGGCCTGCTGACAATGTAAACATTACATTTTGGGGAAGGAAAAGGTCATCCACACAGAACACCAACCCCTGCAATTCATACAGACCCAAGGGAAATTACAGAATGATCGCCATCAGAAGTGGTCCACATACCTGCAATAGTTCCATTTTAATATCAAGTATAAGAAGGGCAGCACCAATAATGTTGCAGATTTCCTCAATTGACCACCAATCATGGCATTAATCACCGTGCTCAACTCTTATGGGCACGAGACTTCTGATTGTCCACTTCTCTACAAAAGTGACCCAAAATTTGGCCACACATACCAAACACTCTTGGAGGGTCATCATGTTCCAGATTTTCACCTCCAGGATGCCCTGTTATGCCACCTGGGTCACCTTTGTGTTCCTCAAGTGAGCGTGCCAAGATGATTTGGGAAGCACACTACAGTCAGGCTGCTAGGCATTTCCGGGTCTAGAAAATGGTGGTAGTACTGCAGAAGTATTTCTATTGGCCGAATATTCGACAGGATGTCGGGAAGTACATCAGATCATGCACTACCTGTGTTATTTCCAAACTGACCATCAAGAAGCAAGGCCTATATACCCCGCTGCCTACCCCTAATCAACCTTGGGAATCCATCTCCATGGATTACATGTTGGGCCTTCATTCTACTAAGCATGCAAACGACTATGTTTTTGTGGTCAACAACAGGTTCTCGAAGATGGCCATTATGATGGCCTACAAGAAGAGTATCACAACAGAAGCCACTGCTAAACTCTTCTTTCAACGAGTGTGGGTACAATTTGGGATCCCACAGTCTATCATCTTATATCGGGACAGCAGGTTCCTTAGCGCATTTTGGTCCAATCTCTGGTCGATTCTGGACACCTAACTCACTAATTCCACAGCCTTACATCCTCAAACTAATGGCCAGACAGAGGTTTTCAACAGGATGATCGTACACATTTTGTGCATGTACAACTCAAAGCATTGACGCACATGGGATGAGAGCCTCCCCTATGTTCAACACAACTACAACTGGGCTCTCCACAGCTCGACTGACCACAACCCTTTTCAGGTTGGCTTGGGATTGCAGCCACTATGTCCCATTGATGTGGCCATGCCATTTGTAGCTAGTCACACAGATTCGGCTCATGTCCAGTCCGAAACAGATAAGGAAAACAACTTCATTGAGCACATCCAACATATTTGCCAACAGGACCACAACATTCTGGAGAAGTCAAATGCCAAGTACAAGCAATGACATGGTCAACATCGGGTGCCACACAAGTTTCGGTGGGCGACAAAGTCTGGTTGCATTTGCAAAAGGAACACCTTACTAGATCCTAACGGAAACTCAAACCACTCCAATATGGTCCTTACACCATTACCAAGGTTGTGGGAGACAATGCATTTGAGCTCAGCATTCCCCCATTCCTTTCCCTACACCAACTATTCAATGTGGACTGCCTTCAGCCATACTTTCCACCATTACATGACACATCCCACATTGCAGAACAACTCACACCCACAGAGTTAAATCCAGATTGCATGGAACAAGCTGGAACTGATCGAATCATGGATACACAAATCAAGCATAATCACTAGTAGAATATCGAACTGTATTGAGTTGTCAAAGCAAGCCAACTCCTTCACCAGGGCAAGTGGCTCACTAGGGACCATGTTAAGTAGAAGTTTCCTCATCTCATGGAGGAACTCAATGCAATGGGGACCATTGCTTCCTAAGGGTGGAGAAATGATCCGGGTGGATATTGGTGGCCACCCGCCAAGTCCACTTGGACCCCCACCATTGTTTCTTTCAAATTTTCAGTTTCCTTAATTGTAGCACAGTTTACTATTTTTAGCAATTTTTCAGGTCCTGAACTTTCAAAGCCATTTTGAGGCCCTAAACAACGTTTTTTTGGAAAACTATGAGCAACATGGATCCTTGGACCAATGTTGCTATTCCCAGAGCTGTAGTTCTCGAATAGATCTTTCTAACGAGATATTGTGCGAGTCAAACGGAGACCGTATGCCAAAGTTACGATCCTGGGAAGTTGACGTACCAATTTACCCAAACGGGGCCCACATTTTGGTGTTTCATCTTCTAGGGTTAGGTTTTTGGATATTTAGGGTTTTCCATTGTTTCTCAAGAATAAATAAGCCTTCAAGCCTAATTGTAACATAGTTCAAAGGCATGTAGCCGCCACATCTCTTCTCAGAGATAAGCTACCATTGCCCTAGCTAGTTTATTTCCATTTCTATTTGTAAGCCCTTTTTAGTATTTTATAGTAATGAAATGAAGTATTATTTCTATTGCATCTCTATATGTATGGTTATATCTGTAATTTTTTGCGTTACTATTTAAGTCTGGATCAGTGTTATCAGAGCGGTCTTCTCTTTCTCTACTTTTTCTTTGAATGTCCCTAACGAGGTCAGTAAGGAGTTAGGGCTTGAACTGGTCAAACCTTTGCAGGACCAGTCTCGCAAATCCCAATGGCCTCCCATAGCGGATGAAAAGAAAGATGAGGGGACAGGAGATCCTATCAAAATCTTTCCCGAAGAGGCCCTCGAGCAACAAAGGAAAGCGATGATGGACAACTTTCCCAAAGACTTCAGAGGCTACCCAGGGATGACACATCTACTTCCAGCAGCTACTCTAGAAGCGCCACACCCTTTAAGGTAAAAGTTAACTTTGACATTCCTATATTTGAGGGTCAGATAGATGCAGACTCCATAGATAAATGGTTAAATCTGCTAGAAGGGTATTTTTCTGTTTATGATTTTTTTCGGCCAGGAAAAGATTACTTTCACTCTTCTCAAAGCTGCCCCCCACATCAAGGACTGGTGGGAAACCTATTGCCACAAGAAGGATGAAATACAGCCTCACTTTTTTCAGCCACATCCACTTGGGATTCATTCTGGACTGCCATCAAGGAGCAGTACTACCCTGTCGGAAGCTATGAGGATCAATACATAAAGTGGACCACGCTGTGGCAGGGAAGGGACCAAGATGTGCCGGAGTTTACCAATATTTTCCATACACTTCGCACAAAGTTGGGTATCAAATATTCAGAGCAACATTTGGTACTCAAATACCGCAGCTGCTTGCACAAGTACATCCAGGAAGAAACAGAATTCCTAAACATCTCCTCGCTCGGTATGGCATACTGCTATGCTGTCAAGATCGAGCAAAAGTTTAAACAGAAGAAGCGAGACTTTGGATCTATGAATCTGAAGCAAGGGAAAGGTGCCCCTGAACCGCAGAACAAAGTAAAAATCCAAGGCAGAGCGGCCCAAGACAACCCGCCAAAGATACAAGCAAAGAACAATGTCGTGAAGCCAAAAAAGGACATGAGAAAGTTGTGTGAGTTCCATAAGAGCTCCACTCACAACACAAGTGAGTTTTGGACCAAGCAGTCACTGGTGGCCAAGCTAAAGGTTTCAGAATCAAATGCATGTTTCGACTCTAAGTCTAAACCCGACAAGGGGAATGAAAAAGGGAAGCAGATTATTGATGCAGAGCCCAACAAAAACATTGCCACCATGAGGAGTCTCTCTTCCGCTCCTAGATGTGGGTAAAGGGCTCCCCACTACAGTTCATTATCGACAGTGGGAGCCAAAAGGACCTCATTTCGGTAAAGGTCGTGAAGCGGCTGGGCTTACGAACTACAACATATCCACAACCGTACACCATCAGGTGGCTTCACCAAATACGAGATCTTCACGTGAACCAGCAATGTCACCTTCCATACAACATCAAGCCCTTCACGAATGAGGTATTGTGTGATGTTGCTCCCCTTGATGTTTGTGATGTATTATTAGGACAACCATACTTGTGGAAGTGACATGTTGTGTATGCATCAAGGCCCCATGTTGTTATTGTTACTTTTTGAAATAAGTTGTACAGGATACTGGAGGTAGCACCGTCTACCGCCATCTCTTTGGTTACTGCAAAACAATGCAGTAAGCTCATTTCCAAAATGGGGAAAAAAAATTTCCTGATGATATGCCCTCAAGGAAAGAAGAAGATAGTGGCCACGACCTCCAGACAGGGCCCC
Source organism: Pinus tabuliformis (assembly GCA_031772625.1). NCBI lineage: Eukaryota > Viridiplantae > Streptophyta > Pinopsida > Pinales > Pinaceae > Pinus > Pinus tabuliformis. Next base: position 707,654,786 of record CM062819.1, read on the forward strand.
TCCACACGACAACTTTAGATGGACAAGGTCATGGACGAGTACGAGGACATCTTCACCTCCCCCACAGGGGTTCCTCCACACTGTCAGGTCAAGCACTCAATTGATCTGACCCCGGGTGCGTCGCTACCCAATCAACCAATCTATCAGTTCTCCATTCTAGAGAATAATGAAATCAAGAGGCAAATTCAGGAGCTACTGCAGAAAGGTCACATCCGTCCGAGTTCATCACCCTGTGGGAGCCCGATCGTGTTGGTATAGAAGTAGGATGGGACTTGGAGACTCTGTATTGACTATTGGGAGTTGAAAAAGATCATTGTCCATAATAGGTACCCCATTCCATGGATTGATGACCTCCTGGACCACCTGAAGGGGGGGAAATATTTCATCAAGATCAATTTGAATTCAGGATATCACCAGGTACCAATCGAACACTTCGATGTGTGGAATATTGCCTTCAAAGCTAAGAGGGCCTTTTTAAATGGTTGGTTATGCCTTTCGGATTGATGAATGCTCCTGTAACCTTCATGAGGCTAATGGATGATATCTTGCGGCTATTCACCAACTCATTTTTAGTGGTATACTTTAATGACATCCTAATCTTCAGCCAGAGTTGGGAAGAGCACCTCCACCACATCCGGCAGATTCTCCAAACACTGCAGCAACACAAGTTATGTGTCAATTTGGAGAAATTCACTTTTGGCATGACTCAGGTTTAGTATCTGGGATACATTATTGATGAATTGGGGGTGCATGTGGATCTGGCCAAGATCCAAGTCATTCGGGATTCGCCATCTCCAACCACTCTAATAGAGCTCCACAGCTTTCTAGGTCTTGCCAACTTCCACCGCAGGTTCGTGTTGGGATTTTCTCATATCACTTGGCCCTTGAGTCAAGTCACTAAGGGAGGAGCGAAAGAAAAATTCTTTTGGTCTGAATCTCAACAGAAGGGATTCACAGAGTTGAAAGATCGCCTCTGCTCGGCACCAGTGCTTGCATTACCAAACTTGCAACAACCATTTGAGGTTGAGATAGATGCATCTAACTATGCTATTGTGGCATTCCTTACTCAACACGGGCATCCAGTGGCATATTAGAGTGAGAAACAGTCCAGAAGTATCCCACTTATGAAGAGAGATGTATTCCATTGTGCAGGCCTACCGACAATGGAAGAATTACATTTTGGGGAAGGAAACGGTCATCCACATAGACCAAGGACCCCTGCAGTTCATACAGACCCAAGGGAAATTGCAAAATGATAGCCATCAGAAGTGGTCCACATACATGCAACAGTTCCATTTGAATATCAAGTATAAGAAGAGCAGCACCAATAATGTTGCAAATTGCCTCAATCGACCACCGATCATGACGTTAACCGTGCTCAACTCTTGTGGGCACGAGACTTCTGATTGGCCACTTCTCTGCAAAAGCGACCCAGAATTTTTCCACACATACCAGACACTCTTGGAGGGTCAGCATGTTCCAGATTTTCACCTCCAAGATGCCTTGTTATGCCACCTGGGTCACCTTTGTGTTCCTTCAAGCGAGCGTGACAAGATGATTTGGGAAGCACACTACAGTCAAGCTGTTGGGCATTTCGGGGTCGAGAAAATGGTGGCAATACTGCAGAAGTGTTTCTATTGGCCGAATCTTTGAGAGGATGTCGAGAAGTACATCAGATCATGTACTGCCTGCACAATTGCCAAACTGACCATCAAGAAGCAAGGCCTCTATACCCCGCTGCCTACCCCTAGTCGACATTGGGAATCGATCTCCATGGATTACATTTCGGGCCTTCCTTCTACTAAGCATGGAAATGACTATGTTTATGTGGTCGTTGAAAGGTTCTCGAAGATGGCCATTATGGCGGCCTGCAAGAAGAATATCACAGCAGAAGCCACTGCTAAACTCTTCTTTGAATGAGTGTGGGTACTCTTTGGGATCCCACATTCTATCATCTCAGATCGGGACAGTAGGTTCCTCAACACATTTTGGTCCAGTCTCTGGTCGACGTTGGACACCTAACTCACTAAGTCCACAGCCTTCCATCCTCAAATTGATGGCCAGACAGAGGTTGTCAACAGGATGATCGTACACATTCTACGCATGTACAACTCAAAGCATCCATGCACATGGGATGAGAGCCTCCCCTATGTTCAGCACAACTACAACCGGGCTCTCCACAACTCGACTAGCCACAGCCCTTTTCAGGTTGGCTTGGGATTTCATCCACTATGTCCCATTGATGTGGCCATGCCATTTGCAGCTACTTACATAGGTTCAGCTCATGTCCAGTCCAAAACAGATAAGGCAAACAGCTTCATTGAGCACATCCCACATATTTTCCAGCAATTCCACGACATTCTAGAGAAGTCAAATGCCAAGTACAATCAACGACATGATCAACAATGGGCACCACACAAGTTTCAGGTGGGTGACAAATTCTGGTTACATTTTCAAAAGGAATGCCTTACCAGAGCCTATCGGAAACTCAAACCACTCCAATATGGTCGTTACACCATTACCAAGGCTATGGGAGACAATTATTTAAGCTCACCATTCCCCCATTCCTTGTCCTACACCCAGCGTTCAATGTGGACCACCTTTGGCCATACTTTCCACCATTATCAGACACATCCGACATTGTAGAACAACTCACACCCACATAGTTAAATCCAGATTGCATGGAACAAGCTGCAACTGATCGGATCATGGACACACAAATCCGGCACACTCGCCAGCAGAATATCCAACTATATCGAGTTATCAAAGTAGGCCAACTCCTTCGCGAGGGCAAGTGGCTCACCAAGGACCAAGTTCAGCAAAAGTTTCCTCATCTCATGGAGGAACTCAATGCAATGGAGACCATTGCTTCCTAAGTGGGGAGGAATGATCCAGGTGGATATTGGTGGTCACCCGCCAAGTCCACTTGGACCCCCACCATTATTTCTTTTAGCTTTTCATTTTCCTTAATTGTAGCACAGTTTACTATTTTTAGCAGTTTTTCGGGTTCTGAACTTCCGAAGCCGTTTTGAGGCCCTAAACGATGTTTTTTGGGAAAACTGGGAACAACATGGGTAAATGGATTGATGTTTCTCTTCCCAAACTTGTAATTCTCAGATAGATCTTTCTAATGAAATATTTTGCGTGTCAAACGAAGATTGTATGCCAAAGTTATGACCCTGGGAAGTTGATGTACCAATTTACCCAAACGAGGCCCACAGTTTGGCGTTTCATCTTCTAGGATTAGGTTTTTGGATGTTTAGGGTTTTCCATTGTTTCTCAACAATAAATAGGCCTTCGAGCCTCATTGTAACACAGTTCAAAGGCATGTAGCCACCACATCTCTTCTCAAAGATAAGCTACCATTGCCTTAGCTAGTTTATTTCCATTTTTGTTTGTAACCATATTTCAGTATTTTACAGTAATGAAATGAAGTATTATTTTTATTTCATCTCTATATGTATGGTTATATCTGTAATTTGTTGCATTCCTATGTAAATCCGGATTAGACTTCACACACCTGCTACAACCCCAAGTACCGTGCCATCCTTATTTCCCTTCCTAGCTACACGACCACCCCTAATTGCAATCGAACCACCCCTGCCACCACGAACCCCCGACACTGCCTGAACTAAGCCTCCATTAGTGGGACCACCCCATGATGGATGCTCAGAAACTCAACCCACCAATGCCACCTTCGACTCATTGTTGCCCCCTGGCTAAAAGAAGCTCCCTTCCGCTGGGGTAGGGAAGGGGAATTACGCGACATTGGTCGCATGGTGAGGTAACAAGGATACACCTCTAACGTATAAACAACATTGAACAATGACCCCTCTCGACGCACTGTGAACTACAGCAGAGCCACAAGCAACTCTGAATTGTCTAATAAACTCCTACTTCTCGAAAATTCCAACCTTCTCTCCCCAACCCAAGGAGTTGCAATTGGAACCTACGAAAAGGTAACAGATAAACCAAACAGAGACCTTGTCGTCGCCTCCACTAGAAAAAGCGCCAAGGAAAAAAGTCGCGAACAAAAAGGGTTGACCCCAGGCACAAACACAAGAGGTATGAACCCAACCTGATAACTAATCTCTGCAGACACCTTCAGACCATATTTCCACCACTGAACCCCAATTCTTCCCACCCAACAATATATCTCAGGAATCCATAGAAAGCTCACTAAAATAAGAGGACCCAAAAGATAAATGGCTAATAGGAGACTTAGACATCCTCTCGAGCATAGGAAAAAACCAGAAAGAGAGCTAAAAAAGAACACAATAATGAGTCCTAAGGTCATCCCAATAACCATGTATAAGTCACTAGCCTCTGAAAAAATGAGAAAACATGCGAAGGGAGAGGAACTTAGCATTTTTTAGAGGTCAAACTTGGTGAAGGAGACAACGACGACGAAATTTCCACCAGTCCTAGACTAGCCAAAGGCTAGAGAAACCCATCTGACTACTAGAGCTCGAACCATGAGAAAATAACCACTAAAGTATCACAACATAATAGCAATCTTGAAACGCGATAGGCACCATAAACCCACCACCCTCTCTCACTCTTAATCCCGAAGAGAAGAAACGGAACATCACAAGCATCACTTTAATCTTCATTGTACACCATACATGATGGGAGGACAAGATGAATAGCCTCCATATCGTCCACCAAATGTTCTTGTTCATGGCACACACGACAGACTGCCCTCGATGTTCGTCACCCCATCAACGATTTTTAAATTTTCTATTTTTGTTTATAAATATAACAAGCTATATTCCCAATCCTTGTATTGTAAAATATTTAGTAAAGATTTGGAATGTTCCACATTTTTCTTTATTTTTATATTTTTGTTAAATATTAATGGTAATAAAAGAAAAAAAATCATACATATCAAACTTCCATGACAAATAATAATGTGCAATTAAATCACCTGGTCTACATTTGTTTAAAAATTTTAATAATTAAATTTTTGAAAACAAAATTGAATATTAAGTTTGAATAAAAAGATTATTTATATATATAATAATTATAACTTATATATATATATATATGTAATACAATTTAAAAAATTAAAAATATCTTTATTTTTATATTTTTGTTAACTATTCTTAATAAATAGTTGTAATAAAGGAAAAAAATCACACATGACAAATAATAGTGTGCAATTAAGTCACCTAGTCTGTATTTGCTTAAAAAATTCATTAATTAAATTTTTGAATATAAAATTGGGTGTTAAGTTTAACATATATATAATATTAATAATAATTATAACTTTTATATATGATGATGATGGTGGTGGTTAACGTCCACTAAGACATATATATTAACCATCCAATTTAAAAATTAAAATGTTTTTTAATATATAAGTTTCTTTTATATATTTAATGCAATGAGTGCTAAGTGAACTATTCAAAAATCATGAGAAATTAGTCACTTTACGACTACCTCTCATGGAAATGGTCATACTTTGAATGACTTACTTAACGCAGTTGAATCCCAAAAATGATATCTAATATAATGCACTGCGAAAATCCCCCATACTTAAATTCAAAAAAGAGTCAAGGGATCTCTACCTGAATGGTTCATGAGGCACAATACTTGCTAAGGTTTTGCAAATGGGGTAGCAAGCTAAGTGGGCTTGATTGTGGGGAAAAACTCCACAGTTAAGCGCGCTTGAGCCAGAGGAGTTCTGGGATGGGTGACCTCCTGGGAAGTCCTGGTTACCGGGTGCAAGCCCCGGAAGTGATGATTGATGCTATGTGATTCGTTCTCCACATTTCACTAGTTTCAATCCCACTTCTTCACCCCTGTGAGCATCACCCGATGCAATGAGTGCTAAGTGAACTATTCAAAAATCATGAGAAATTAGTCACTTTACGACTACCTCTCATGGAAATGGTCATACTTTGAATGACTTACGACTACCTCTCATGGAAATGGTCATACTTTGAATGACTTACTTAACGCAGTTGAATCCCAAAAATGATATCTAATATAATGCAGTGCGAAAATCCCCCATGTATATAATATAAATAAATAAAAATAACATATATTAAAAAAATAATAAATAATAACAAAATTTAAAGATTAAAATATTTTTTAAATGCACATATATTTTATATATATTTAATTTTATATTTTATTAAAATATTACATTTTTACTATAATAATTTATAAATATATAAATAATAAATTAACATATATATTAAAAATAATAAATAATAACAAAATTAAAATTAAAATTAAAATATTTTTTAAATTTACATTTATATAATTAAAATATCATACATTTATTATAATTGTTTATAAATATATAAATTTATATACATTTATTATAATTGTTTATAAATATATAAATTTATATAATTTAAATGTTTATGATATAAATAAAAAATTAATATATCAAAATTATGAAATTAAACATAAACATATAAAAGTAAAAATAATTATTAAAATAAAAATAAAAATAAAAAAAATACTATTAAAAATATTCATATAAATTAACAACATTACTTCAACCTCCTCCAAAAAAAATTGACTGATTCTATATTGGTATCATCTTCCAAAAACTCCAAAAATTGACTTATTCCATATTGGTGTCATCTTCCAAAAGCTAATTTAATCTATATGGTTGGCTCCCTGGTTTTGAAGTTTGAAATTTAGAAACAACATTAATTTAGAATTTTTGTTTATTTAAACCAGTAAATTTTTAGCCATTAAGATTTTATTAATTTTTTTTTTTTATAACCATTCTTTTTAAATTTAAATTTACTGTGATTTTATAACTAATTTAAAATAAATTTCAATGTAATATTAATGTTTGGTTTGAGCATATTTCATTATTTAAAATAAATTTCAATGTAATATTAATGTTTGTTTGAGCATATTTCATTTTAAGTTTGGGATATTAAGTTTTGGTTGGTTATTATTTTATTTAAGATTAGACTTGTTTTTAGTGTCATTTTTTAGACTTTTAGCCGGTTCAAGAATTGAACTGAAATCTTAATTATATTATTTAAATTGGTTTTTTGATTGTATATATGGATTTAGTATCTGAAAAACTTTATGGTACTTCAATTGTGCTAGTGTTACCCATCAAACTTGTGATATCAATAAATTCCTGCCAGATTTTAGAGAAATTAGACTATGAAAACTTCCAAAAAATTATCGAATATATGAATCTCAAGAAATAAATTCTTTATGAATCAATTTTGTTTGCCAGTGGCATTTGAAAGGAGTTTGATCTTTATCCCTGTGGGATAGATTTGGTCTCTTTCCTTAATGGATAATTTTGAAATAAAGGGAAAAAAAAATGATTCCTATGATCAAACTTTCATGCCGTACATAATACACAGTACACTGAACAGCACCTTCTCGCCCCTTTTTTCCTTCACGCCCTTCTTTGTACAGACAGGCAGAAAATACAGTTGTTACTGAAGACATGACGCATAATGCTCCCTGTCTCTATGTTTAGCCCTCTGCTCTGCTTGTTCCACAAATGAATAGCGTAAGTTTCCTTCTCCAACTGAATAATCTTCGTGTTTCTCCACTTTACATGTTCCTTGTCACTGGGACTCATAAAATAACTGGAAATGTGAAGCCAATCCACCGGATAAAATGCAATGGGTGCCATGATTTTGAAGTCATGGTGAGTCCGTTTGGCAAGACGGGTGACAACTCGACTGACGAGGTAAGGGCCGTTGTGCCCCCATCTGTTACCGTCGAACGTGAGCACAAACTCCTTTATGAACTTCAACAGCAGAGGATGCTGTTTATCGAACGCCAAAACTGCATTATTCAGCCGATTCCACTGCCCACTTTGGGTATCTGCGCTCTGCGCTCCGATGGCGTTTTTTAGGTCGGAGAAGCTTCTCAGAAGTATCATGTCCGTGTCGATGTAGACGCCGCCGTACTTGTAAAGAATGGCGAGGCGGAGGATGTTGGACAGATTCTGTGCGAACGGGACTTTCCCGGGATCGATATCACCGTTCTCAACCTTTCTCAGCCATTGCTCCGCCGGGGTATTCTTGAAGAGGTAGCGGAGATCGGGCGCCGCCGCCATGACACGAAACCCTCGGCTTCTAAAAGGTCGAAGAATCTCATCTCCCGCCGCCGAGTCCATAGTGCGGGAGATGACGAGCAGGCAGCATGATGGATTCCACTTGAATACGCTCTCCATGGATACTTCTCCCGATAGCCGAAGGATTCGAGCTCCGATATCCACGTGATGAAGAAGCGGAGCTTGCAGGGCTTGAAGAAGACGTCAACTTTGGCAGAGAATTGAGCCGAGACCGAATCCGAGTGAAGGATTTGGAAGCTTGGGAGGCTATCCCTGAACCACTTGATTCTCCCCTGCCGGTTCATGTGAAGCGGTGCGTGCTCTAAACTGGGCACATTCCTTACGGGTTTCGACACTGCGCTGCCATTGACAGATAGTTGAAGGTCATGTCGAATCTCTTCTAGGGAGGCGTTGGGTTCTATTTTTAGGGTTACAGAGGAGACATGATTGTGCATATAAAATTTGGGAATTGAGGTGAGAGAGGCATGGAAGGCTAGAAAGTATTGGAGAATGACAACCAGTGGCAGTAAAAGTAGCAGAGAAGAAGAAATTAGCTGGAAGTGGGATTTCAACATTTTCTGGCTCTTTATCAAGATCTTGGCTTTATTGGTTTTGGGAACAATTGTTTCCTCATGCAGGTGGGTTGAAGTCTTCCAAAAGATGGTGTAACATGTAGGTTATCAACTCTCCAATTTTTAAAAGAAAAAACATATTTCTGTTCTTTCCTCTTCATGCACAGACTGCTCAGGCCAATGAAAATTATAGCCATATCGGTCGCTTCCTCTTCTCTTTCTTGCTCTTTCCTCTGACGGCCAATGTGACTTATTCCATATTCGTTGCTTCCTCTTGCCGAGTCTTCCGACTAATAACCATCAATCAACGCCGTCGACGACTTGACCCTTTCAGGCGCGATGCGACCGTCATTTAACTCCCAGTCGCAACTAATATAATCTGAATGGCTCAAATGAATCTCTGTCAAAATCTCCCATGTCCATGGTAATTTAAATCTATAGAATGCAGGTCTCTGTTTATCGTGTGTCTCATAGGGTGTTGGAGACATGATTGCTGTTACATTAAAATTTACAGGTGTTAGTAAATCGACACATCTTTAAAATTAACACATCTTTAAAATTAACAGATCCAAAAAACAACGGGAAGTTGGATCAACACCATCATTAACAACGAAAAACACAACACAAGGAATACTTCAACGTGGTTACCTCATCGATGATGTTAGATCCATTGACTTCCTTTCTAATGGTGGCAAAATGGTTACGCATCGTTGATGTAGATTTATGCCTTTTTTTTTCCAAAGGTCACCAAACATCTCTATATGGCGTTAGGTTTTTTTAATGGTAGAATTTGTCATCATAGTGACGTGGTGACGACAGTCATTCTTGACTATGATTTGAAATTACATGTTAACTTTGATCATCCACACAGCATTATTATTAATGGTTTTCTTGACTATGATTTGAAATTACATGTTAACTTTGATCATCCACACAGCATTATTATTAATGGTTTTACTTTCTCATGTTTGGTTGACATTTTGGACCATTTTATGGAATTGTGAATTTTGATAATATTGTAGGTGGTTTAAATCGTATTTCATGGAATTATGAGTTTTATAATATTTTGTAGTTTAAATTGTATTTACAAATTTTTTTTAATAATTAAATCAATTACATGATTAGTTTTTATTAAGATATATTTTAAAAAATTAAGAGGTTAATCAAAATTACTTAATATTTTATTTTTAGGTTTAAAAATAAGAAAAAAAGTGTTTCTAAAATTGCTAATGTAACAAATGTTTAGAAAATTAAATCAAATATAAATGTAAAAGGGATAATTTAAGAGAAAATATTTTTCATCTTTAATCTTATTTGGGTGGAAAACTATTTTATCTCATGGAGTTTTGGGAATTGACTAACACCCAGTTTCGGTATGAAGCTCATGAGAATTAGTTTGTTAGCAATGTTTATTTTCAGTTATGCTATCATAGCTTAAGCCAAAAGACTTTTGGTCAAATTTAAAATGGATTCTAGAAAACTTATAAGCTTCCATGTTTTTTTTTAATAAAGCTTTATATAAACTCCTCGTGAGTTGATAAGAGATGCACATGACCCATTCCTACTTTCAATTTTATATGAAAAACTAATATATCTAAAAATTAAAATTTATTTTCACTTGTCTTTACAAAATTGAGAGTTTTTTTTCACCGTTGACCTTGGATTTAGAAAATGTGATATAGTTTTAAGTAAAGATTTATGTTTTACAGTTAACCCTAGATTTAATAAATATATCCATATTTAATCCTTAAAAATGCAACATCAAACTAAGAGTTTTTTTCACCATTGACCTTGGATTTAGAAAATATAATATAGATTTAAGTAAAGCTTTATGTTTTACAGTTAACCCTAGATTTAATAAATATATCCATTTTTAATCCTTAAAAATGCAACATCAAACGTGCTTAAATATGGAAATAATATTCTCCTACAACCTTAATGCAACAACTCTCAAGTCAAAAGGAACGTGTATTGTTCTACACTATTCCAAAAGTTAGTCACAAGAACTATGCCAAAATATATTTCTAAAGCCATTGAAATAACGTAGGAGTTTGGTTTATGATGGAAAAAGTCCTCGAAAATTATCCGAATCATGATAAGGTAGTCCATGGTTGAATAATAACTAGTAAATTTTGCCTTGCCATGGTTTTCTTACCATATATTGATGTTATTTTTCAAAATATTTGCATACAACTTGGCTAAAAAGGAACTAATCATAATGGTCCCATAATTGGAGGGATTGCTTTTATCTCCATTTTTAAAATTAGGTGTGATGAGGTTTTGAGTCTAAGGTTTAGGGAAGCTCTACTATATTGCTAAATTAAAGAGTTTATGGATGTGAGAGATGAAGACAGGCACTCAATTTTTTAATATTTTTACTTAGTAGCATACATTGTCCTTAGCTTTTTATTTTGGGAGTTGCTTAACCCCAAATTCGACATCATTTATTGAAAATCTTTCTTGCTTTGTAAAAATAATTTGAATGTTTCCCAAGACATTATGGAATTCATAAAGATTTCTAGGGTATTAATTCTATCCTCTTAAGGGAATCATATTGTTTTATTTAGAAATTAAATTTCCTAAGATGTATTTTAGATGCACAAACTTCTCTTACTTGCTATTTATATAACACCTTTTTCCCCTTGTGATTAGGGCTTTGTATATATTTATCTTATTCGATTTTAAATACTCTAGAATTATTGCTAATGGATTTCCTAGCAATTTTACACTCTTTATCATATTCAGGACTCATTAGAAATATAGATAACCACTTGATGCACCGAAGTTGCAACTTAACACATCCCCGAACTTGTGGACTATGAATCCACAGGAATTTGTTAATTTAGTGTAATGATCTCATTCCTCTAACTGAAATCTCCTTCGAAGAACTTCATCGCAATATCACGGATCACACCAATCTGTGACTGTTCATCGCACTACTAAAACGCCTCTTCTCGCATATAGTACAACCGGACCCCAAATAAAATAAACCCACATCCACAACTTTCTCGGGTCCACTCAGTCCCAAGCCTTATCAGCTTCAATCTCCGCCATTTGATCGCACATTTAAATCCGACAGTTGATGATATGACCTGATCAACAAACCCAATCGTTGATCCTTCACCATTTGATATCACACATCGCAAATCAATTAAGGCCAGGGTTCATTCACTCTTGGAATATTGCGATGTGATTCATATTGCACATCGCTAGTTGCTTGAGGCCAAGGTTCGTTCACTCTTGGAATATTGTGATGCGAACCTAATTGGCGATCCTCCACTATTGATCAAGGCCCACTTGATCCAATGGTCGACAATGATATCACACAGACTACTTGCACGATGTTTAACTGCCCTTCCGGAGCCAATAAAGATTATAACTCCTTGGTCTATAAAAGTTCATGTCTGACTTTGAAGTTAAAGTCCGATCTCTTTATGGCCCTATTTCTGTTGGATATCAAAGGCCATCAAATCCTACGGCTTTTGGGTCTTCAATTAGCGCACGGGTTACCAAACAGCTTAGCCCCTCAGTTGACTGTGACGTAAGCATTTAGAAAGGAGATTGACAGCTAGGATTTAGCGCGGGACTTCAGCCATGATCCAGCTATCCGTACACTCTTAACCCCCATAGTTGTTGTCACCCAGTTCCATCACCAAATCACCATTCCACTGCTCAAGATTCCACTTACTCTGAAATCCACTTAATTGCAATTTCACTTCGTTGGGGTTCTACTCTTCCACCAAACTTGGCGCTTCCACTAAGTTCCTTCTCCCCTCCAGATTGACTTGTTACCAAGTTCAACTATGTCAACTCCTTCCTTCGCTTAAACCAATGTGCCGAGACTTCTCTGATTTCTTTATCATACCATGCAACTAGTACATACAGATCTTTAAATCCACTCCACTATTAGTTTTCAAACTCCTTCCAACAGAATCACACTGATCTTGAATAGCCCTTCTTACAAATCAAGTTCACATTACTTCCTAAACCAACCCCAATAAACTCTCAATCGATTCTCCACTGTTATCATTGTTGCATAAACATTCATTTATGTGTCAAAACTCTCACATCCATTGTTACAGAACCATAGTCAAGCATAGTTACAAGCATTGTGATATACGCACACAGTCATTTGGGATTTCCTCCTTATTCACAAATACACGGACAAATCCTTCGAATAACCAAACATACAGACAGATCATATACACACCCTAAACCAATATTAACTCAGAAGATATGAAACTTCTATTTGCTAGTTAAAATTTGTATGTATATAACTCAATGGCCTGAATTACACTCAGTTGGCCTTTTTCGATTCAATGCCCATAGGCTCGCAATTCAACACTCCTCTCTGCTTACTCTCTCACTTACTCTCCCCTTTTAGCCTTCGAGGCTTACAAATTATACACAAAAGGATTCTGTTAACCAATTTTGGTTCAGATCCTGAATAATTTCACCTGAATCCTAAATATTCTAATCTAATCCCTAAAATCATGAAACTAACTCCTAGTTCCTCTAACTCACACACTATTCTTGAAATCTCTCTTAACGAGAAGATTTCATTACAATATCTTCACTATTATACAACCCTTATCAAAACATAGGAAAATAAATAATTAATCACTCTTTAGGGAATCAGGTCCCTTGAAACACAAGACCCTATGCTTACTAAAATGCAATGGTTTTTCTCAGCAGGATGCTCCTGCATCAGACTCCCCAGATAAGAAAATTTATGACATCCTGGTCATAAGTCTGGATAATTGATTCCTCCTGGATCCCAGACTTTATTTTGTAACATGTCTTTGCTTGTCAGTTGTTCTATTGCTGTTGTTGTCAGCTGCTATTCTCCAGGCCTCCATACCTTATGCTGTAATGCTCCACTTGCCATGCTTTCATAGTCTGTTGTTGTCTTCCTCTTATTGTTGCTTCTTTTCTTTCCTGCTGTTGTCTTCTTCTAAGACACTTTCATCATTATCCTTCTTACCAACTCAATTTCTTTGTCCAGTATATCTTATGTTTGTTGATTGTCTTCAACTCTTAATTGTTGAATTTTCATTTTTACTGCCACCCTTACTTCCTTACCCTCTTGTTCACTATTTTCTTCTATAGAATTTTGCACCTTTTCAGTTTCTGCCATATTTTCCTTCAAGACAATTTTCTACTTTTGTTTACTACAACTGATAACTTCCTCTTCCTGATTGCCATTTATGATAATTTCTCTGTCATCCTTCATCAGCAATTTACCCTGAACGTTTATCCTCTCATTTTCCAACTTTCTTATTTGAAGGTCTAACTCTCTATATAACTCAATGATTTTACTTGGAGTAAAATTTGGAAATTTTACATAGTCTCCCATTTCTTCATTTGCTATTGACCAATCATCAGATGGTCCTTCCTCTGCTAAATCTCCCTTAACATCTTTCAGTAGATGTTCTTTCTCTTCTTCTTTCATTTGGTTGTCCACCTGTGCCAAATATGTTCCAGTTTCTGCAACAAAATCTGCAATCATAAGACAATTATCAAAAATATAAGGCCTTTGTACCTCTTCTTCCTCTAGCAACCTTTCAGTGTGTTGCTCTAATATTTCCTTTAACTCCTCTCTCAGAACGTTAGTATGTTGATTCAAACTCAAAGAATCCTTGAGACTGTCATCAAGTCTCTTTTCCACACCATATGTTTTAATGATGCCTCATTGTACTGAATTGTTTCTTCTCTAGTCTCATTGTCATACTCTGCTTCAAAACTTTCATCTTCATGTCTTAACTCATATCTGCTATTTCAATCTTTACTGTTACCAACTCCAATATTCTGTTGCATATTTCCATGAGACCTTTCTGTCTCCTTTCGTTTCTGAGATCTTGCTATCTCAGCCTTAATCTGAACAAATTTCAGATTCTACTCCTTCTCCTTAACAAACTCTAAAGTTTGTTCATCACACTGTGTTGTACCTGCAATCATACACAAATCATTAATTTTAAAAATACAAGACCTCTCGGTCTCAGTTGATGCTTCAAACATCAAGGCTTCTTACTGCTCTGAATCATTCATATGATTCAACTCCTCTGTCACTTCATTACTTTCCAAAAGTAATGGTCCATGTTCTGGTTCACATACCAAAACTTCAACACCTTCTCTAGCATTTTCCTTTTGTTGTAGCTCAACTCTTTTGAGCTTCTCTGTCTTCAATTTGACATCTATGATCTGTTCAAGTTCCTTCAGCTCCTTTATTAACTACATATTTTCTTATTGATTTCTCGTCTCTTGTAACCTCTGCCACTTGATTTTCTTTCTCATGACATAACCATATTTCTGGTCCATCTCATTTCTCTGCAACATTTCCATTAATACTTTAAACTAAACTACTATCTTAGCCATTTCTTTATCGTAATCTTCGTCACTCATTCTCATGTCATTTGCCTTGGAATCTTTCTTCTTTTGTCCTATGTTGTGATCTCTTTCAGAACCTCTGCTATGAATGCCACTAGTCATCATCCTTTCCATATCTATGATTCCCTCTCACTTCAATATGAATTGCACAAGCCTCTACAACAACAACTCTTCCCTGCTGCCACTTACCTCACCAAGCTCTCCTCTAGACTTGGTCTTTTGGAAAGTATTGGTCCTCTGTCTGGAACCACCTTGAGCATTTTCTTCTGCTCCTTCTAGGCTTCAACTCATCTACACTTCTAAAAACACAACTATCCTCTCACAATGAAATACTTGGTTCTTACCACCTCTTCTTTCACTTAGAAACTTTTTCCAGCTTCCTTCATTCCCTAGAAATTCTACCCACATCCTCTGTGGAATTTCCCTTATGATCTTCTTATCAGTTGCAACAATACCTCTGTAGTAACAAGTCTCCTTCTTGCTACATATGCCTCACTAAGCTTCTCTCCTTTGAGCTCAGTTTGTTAGCATTTCTCTGGTTCTTTCCTCTGGAACCAATTGTGCACTCCTTGCTCTAGGTTGTTGCAATCTTCTCACCTTTTTATGATGCTACCTGTGCATCAATATAAAGACCACAAACTCACCAATATTCAAATCAAATTAAAATAAAAGCATATCATCTCACCTTCAAGATCTCTATTTGATCTTGTCCCCCCATTCACCTGCACTTTGAATGGACTGTTCTTTTATCCAGCCTTCAATTGTATCTTCAATCTCTGCCACTCTTCAAGAACTTGCAAGAGTCCCTCTTACAGTTTAACTAATGTAATCCTGCTCCAAAATTTCACTCATTCAATTTCTGCTAATCATTAAACAAACTTGCATACCATCACCTATCTTCAGGATCTCACCACTCCTCATGCAAATTTGTTACTGTGCAAATCTTCATGCTTCCACTGCGCGAATTTTCATAATTCAGCTACTGTCAATCAGATTTAGAATTTGATTCTTTCTTTCAATCTCCTAGCTTTATCTTGGTGAAGCTCTAACTGTCAGCAATAATTACTCCTTCGCTGAGTTTTCTTTCACTGTTTCGTTATTGCTCTGAGTTCTTCAAAAAATTTACCTATTCCCACTCTGATACCACTTTGATGCAGCGAAGCTGCAACTTAACACATCCTTGAACTTGTGGGCTATGAACCCACAGGAATTTGTTAATTTTTCTATAGTGTAATGATCTCATTCCTCTGACTAAAATCTCCTTTGAAGAACTTCTCACAATATCTCAGATCACACCAATATGTGACTCTTCATCGCACTACTAAAACTCCTCTTCTCACATATCGTACAACTGGACCCCAAATAAAATAAAACCGCATCCACAACTTTCTCAGGTCCACTCAGTCCCAAGCCTTATCGGCTTCAGTCTCCACCGTTTGATCATGCATTTAAATCTGACGGTTGATGATACGGCCTGATCAACAAACCCAATCGCCGATCCTTCTCCATTTGATATCACACATCGCAAATCGCTTAAGGCTATGGTTCATTCACTCTTGGAATATTACGGTGCGATTCATATCGCACATCGCAAGTCGCTTGAGGCCAAGGTTTGTTCACTCTTGGAATATTGCGATGTGATCCTAATTGGCGATCCTCCACCATTGATCAAGGCCCACTTGATCCAATAGTCGACAGTGACATTGCACGAACTACTTGCACGATATTTAACCACCCTTCCGGAGCGATAAATATTATAACTCCTTGGTCTATAAAAGTTCAGGTCTGACTTTAAAGTTAAAGTTTGATCTCTTTATGGCCCAATATCCGTTGGATATCAGAGGCCATCAAATCCTATGGCTTGCGGGTCTTCAATTAGCGCACGGGTTACCAAACAGCGTAGCCCCGCAGTTGATTGTGACGTAAGAATTTGAAAAGGAGATTGAAAGCTAGGATTTAGCGCAAGACTTCAGCCATGATCTAGCTATCCGTACACTCTTAACCCCTGCAGTTGTTGTCACCCAGTTCCATCTCCAACTCACCATTCCACTGCTCAAGATTCCTCTTACTCTGAAATCCACTAAATCTCAATTTCACTTCACTGGGGTTCTACTCTTCCACCAAACTTGGCGCTTCCACTAATTTTCCTTCTCCCCTCTAGATTGACTTGTTACCAAGTTCAACTCTGTCAACTCCTTCCTCCACTTAAACCAGTGTGTCGAGACTTCTCTCATTTCTTTATCCTGCCATGCAACTAGTGCATACGGATATTTAAATCCACTCCGCTATTAGTTTTCGAACTCCTTCCAACAGAATCACACCGATCTCAAATAACCCTTCTTACATAATCAAGTTCACATTACTTCCTGAACCAACCCCAATAAACTCTCAATCGATTCTCCACCATTGTCACGGTTGCATACACATTCATTTATATGTCAAAACTCTCACATCCATTGTTACAGAACCATAGTCAAGCATAATTACAAGCGTTGTGATATATGCACACAGTCATTTGGGATTTCCTCCTTATTCAAAAATACACGGACAAATCCTTCGAATAACCAAACATGCAGGCAGATCATATACAGATCCTCAGCCAATATTAACTCAGAAGATATGAAACTTCTATTTGCTAATTAAAATTTGTATATACATAACTCAATGGCCTGATTTACACTCAGTTGGCCTTTTTCGTTTCAATGCCCATAGGATCGCAATTCAACACTCCTATCTGCTTACTCTCTCACTTACTCTCCCCTTTTAGCCTTTGAGGCTTACAAATTATACAAAAGGGTTATGTTAACCAATTTTGGTTTAGATCCTGAATAATTTCACCTGAATCCTAAATATCATAATCTAATCCCTAAAATCATGAAACTAACTCCTAGTTCCTCTAACTCACACACTATTCTTGAAATCTTTCTTTTCATTACAATACCCTCACTATTATACAACCCTCATAAAAACATAGGAAAGTAAATAATTAATCACTCTTTAGGGAATCAGGTCCCTTGAAACACAAGACCCTATACTTACTAAAATGCAATGGTTTTTCTAAAAAAGATGCTTCTGCATCACCACTTTCCTTGAAATTTTACAATCTTTATGATAAGAAAATTTTAATTTCTTCTTTACGCAACACCTTGATAAAAAAATTATTAATGGAACTAGAGATTGATGACTTAAAATTAAGATAGAGTTTATCAATATTTTTGTTATATGATATGAAAATTAACTGATTATTTGACTATTTAAATCCTTTAAAAGAATATTAGTTTTATTTTTGTTCAAAATCAAGTTTTTTAGCTATTAAAATATTTGTCATTAAGGATTTTATTCCTAGTAAATTTTAGAGTTAGAAAAGCTATATGTCTATGATGTTCATCGTCATTTAAAAATATTTTATTCATGATAAATTTTAGAGTTAGAAAAGCTACATGTCGATGATGCTCGTCGTCATTTAAAAAATCAAAATTTAATATTTAGAGTTAAAAAAGCTACATGTCTATGATGCTCATCGTCATTTAAAAAATCAAAATTTAATATTTAGTTGTATAAGAGATATCAAATATTATATAATCTAAGACACTCCCACTCAAAATATGAATGCATGTCATTCTATTGGAGCTAAACCATTTCCTTAAACCCTTACAAATTAATAAATCTCTAGTATGTAAAATTTACCCAAAAATTCTAACATAAAACAAACTTCCTTTTTATTCATAAAAGATCAATGTTAAAATCATCTTTTAAAATAATAATTCGTTTGAACATTAAAGTATGCAAACAAAAGAATATATTACCCTCATTAATGAGTTGAAAAATAACACATTTCCCTACAAAGTTTCTTAGCATGAATATCTAAATATTCATGCACATATAATTAATATATCACTGTGTATTCACATTTATCGATTATTATTTTTAATTATAATAAATTATAAGTGTTTTTTTTTTCTTAATTACTTTTCATTCTCCTCTGAAATCAACTCTCCTCAGTGCCATTTTGCACCATTATGCACTTTTAGATTTAATGTTAGATGATTGAACAAAAATCAACCATTAGATTAATAATCAGTTAATAGTTACTAATAATTTTAAGTTAATAGTTAGTAATAATTAACTTAAAATTTAACTACTCAAAACTCATTTTAAGGAAAGTGTCTTAATATGGAGAGATGGAGATAGCAGAAATCTTTAAAAAAAAAAGCACAGTGAAGTTAGTTTTGTACGCACTGGATTTCATTCAGCTAAAGTTATGTTGTTTTTTGAATTTTATTGAACTTGGAAAGATTTAGTTGGGGTCAACATGGCGATCAATGGAATTCGAAGGTATGCATTTACTAATATTTTTGTGTTTTTTCCACTTTATATATAAATTCCCAAATAAATTTAGTTGGAGAAACTTGAAAAGATTTAGTTGGGGTCGAAATTACAGCGAAAGTATGCATTTTTTCCACTTTATATATAAATTCCCAAATAGATTTAGTTGGGGTTGAGATTGCAGCCAAGGTACGCATCTACTAACATCTGTGTTTTTTCCACTTTATATATAAATTTCCAAATAATTTTTATGACGATGAGTTATTGGCTTGTGAAGGAGCCCGAGAGATTGCGTGAAGAGCTGTTTTTGCGCATCGATGAACAACAACATTGATGAAGAGTGTTCGGGCAATGGTGATCTCCATCTGAAAATGAGTGTCAAAAATCTGCAGAGGAAATCAGAGGAGTGTCGGATCCTTCTGTCTAGAAGGGGACGATGGTGGGTTTAATGGGTCCCAACGGTAAATCCACATTCCTCAGGGCATTGAACAACTCTGCCAATCGGCTACCCATCCTTTTAAGCTAGAAGGGGAGCATTTATATTATGATGCTTCCTCTAGACATTCGACCAGGTTGGAACGCAGGTTTTTAGATGTACCTCTCGCTACATTCCGAGAAAGGGAAAAGGTAAGAGGCCATTGCAGGCACCGGAACTGGACAAACTCTGAACTCTGTCCGACGTCCAAATCGCCCAAAATGGGGAAGATGGAGACTAAACACATTAAAAACCTTGGCCGCGGCCAAGTTACTTTCTCCAAACAGAAGAACTAATTGCTAACATAGGCATACGATTGGAGATAAACTTTTTATAATTTTGATTTGAGATGAAGAAAAAGAATTAACTCTATAAATGTTATTAAGTCGAAATAAAAATGGTTTTATATCAAATTTTTTTACTTTAATTGTTATATGTGTTTAAATAATTACAGTATATTTAATAAAAGTGAAGTCATTTATTCAGAAAATGAGTATTAGTTAAAGGAATGTTACTTCATTTTTATGTTGAGAAAAGTTAAATCTATGAATAGAAATATAATAATTGTAATTTTTTTATAAAAAGTTTTATTTTCTATTTAAATATTATATTAAATTTTTTGATATTTTATTTTATGATTTTTAGTAAGTAAATATTTTTGATATTTAGTATAATGGTAGAATTTTTCTGGGCAAATAATGACTTGTTATTTATTATATTTTTAAAATTGTTTGTTTTTTTAAATAGTGTTTAGGAGACAAAAGTGATACTTGATATGCCTGCAGGGGTTTTGTAAGGACCTGCAGTCCTTAGTCACGTTCCGGCTTGAAGATGCGAACTCATCCAAAACGTGCGAAGATGTCAAGTGTGTGAAATGTTGGGTGGACGAGTTATATAGGCGTTGGGAACAGTTGGCTAAACCCACGGGCCGACCAACAAACGGTGCAAGGCCGACGATGGTTGAAAGCATTTGAAGGATGGCCGACTCACATTTACAATGAAGTTTGAGGGCATGGGTAGGTCGGCTAGGTAGCTGCGACCTCGCCCTATGCTCATATATATTGGAGATGCATGGATGGCATTTGGAACCATCGCACCATTGCTCAACAAGAACTTTGCTCACGAAGAGGAAAAAGGCGCAGATCTAAGAGGTGGATGCAGCAAGATAAAGAGGCGCAGATTTTGGTGATGCACCCGTTCTTGGGCAAGGCCGCACAAAGATAGTGTCGTTTCTTGGTTTTGGGTGAAGGGCACGGGTAGAGGTCGCCTGGCAGTTGAATTGAGGCGTGCACAGGTGTGATGCCCGGTTTGTGCAACGATTTGGCACGGGTTCTTGGGTGACTCAGGTGAGTGCCCGCCCGTCGTGCAAGTGTGCACGATGTGACTTTTGGTGAAGTGTTGAGATTGTGAATAGAGGTGCGACTCGTGCAGAGGCACCCGTGTGTGGCGACTTGGAGGTGCGCCCAAGTTGGGCAAACAACACGATTGTGCAATGAGGTGAACGAAGGGTTGGTGAGTCATGCGGCGACCATGCGGAGGCGCCGACAAGTTGGGCAACCGAGTTTGCCGAAGATTGTAAATTTGGCTAAGTATGAAACTTGGTGTTTCCAAGTATACTTGTAAAGCTTTGTAATATTGAAAGACTGTATAATATATTATCAGGCAGACTCATTGTTCAGGGAGTTGCCCCTCCCTTTATACTGTGCAATTGTGTTCTTCATGTATAATTGTTGATGTTAATGAATGTGTATGGGTGTTCATTGGTATAAAGGAAACATTAATAATACTTGGTTGCGAAACACAAACTAAGTAGGATAAGTGGTTAGGCGTAGTCCACAAACATAAGTATTGGTGAAAAGAAAGTGTTCGGTGGTGCCGCACCTCGCCAAGCGCGGTTGAAAGACTACCGCAGGCTCAGGGGCATGACAGTTGGTATCAGAGCTCGGTTGGAGCTAGTGATTGAAGTTGATTCAGGGTTGAAGAAGCTTGGCAGTTGAAGATAGTGAAGCAGGTACTTGCAGGTGAAGGAATTTGTTTCACATACAAGTGGAACAAGGGCTGGTTCAGGTTGCAGGCATCTTGGTGAAGCTGTTGGATGGTCGAAACTAGATCGCAAAGAAGAAGGAAGCTGTTAGCAATGGCAGCTGAATCTCAGGCTGGGTCTAGTCACGGTGTGAAGGATGCTACTATGGCATTCATGGAGAAAGTGTTGGAGAAGATGGAGGACTTGGAAGCTTTCTGGACTAAGAAGATGGACTTGGTCGATAGGGATCAAGAGGCCAATTCGAAGATGAGGGAAGAGCTCGAAGAACTCTGGACTCAACATGAGTACACTGATCTTATGTGTACACAACTTGAAGTAAGGGTCAAGGAGATTGAAGAGGCAAGAGATCGAGGCTTGGCAGAGATCGTGGGCTTGCGAAAATCTCTTGACGAAGCCAAAGATGAGATCGCAGTGTTGAAGAAGGTCGTGAGGCATAACTCAAGTGGAGGAGTGCCTCATGTGAAAGTCAAGGAACCGAAATCTTATGATGGTACAAGGAGTGCAAAGACTCTTGGAAACTTTCTATGGGACATGGAGCAATACTTGGAACACTTGGGTCTATCCGACGATGAGACGAAGGTCAAGGTAGCTGCTCTGTTCTTGATAAAGGATGCTAAGATGTGGTGGTGAAGGAGGATGGATCAGATTGCCAATGGCAGTGCTAGTGACATTACTTCGTAGGATGAGATGAAGAAAGCTTTTCAGACCCATTTTAGTCCTCAGGATGAAATGTGGGAAGCAAGGATGAAAATTAAGTTCATAAAGCAAACCTGGAACCTTCAGACATATCAGCGAGAGTTTGTAAGTGCGGTTCTGGAACTTCCTGACATGGCGGAGAGGGACAAGGTGTTCAATTTCATTATTGGGTTGAAGCCTTGGGCATGTAATGAAGTGAAGAGGCAGAGGATTAGAACACTTGAGGAAGCTTTTGCTGCTATTGACAGGTTGGTGGAGCATTATGATGAGAATTCTGATGATAGGAAGAAGAATTCTGATAAGCCGAAAGATAAGAAGAAGGATGATGCTTCGAAATCGGATAATAATTCGAAGACGAATAAAGCCTTGAAGTGTTGGATATGTGCTGGACCATATACGGTGAAGAATTGTCCTTCTAAACCGAAATTGGCTGCGATTGCACAATCTAATTCGAAGAATGAAGAACCTTTTGTGGGGACGATGCAGATACTTGGTACTGCTACTGCTACAGAGGTGGTCTCTCGGAGGGATCCTGAGAGGAACAGTTTGGAGTATGTTCGGATGAAGGTTGGGAGTGTTGATATACTCACTATGGTGGATAGTGGGGCTTCTCACAACTTCATGGGCGAAGATACTATGAGAAGAATTGAGCTGAAATTTGTACTGATGAAGGCACAGATGAAGACAGTCAATTCTCCTCCTGATAATGTTCTTGGTGTAGCTGAAAAAGTGGACACAACACTAGGTGAGTGGACAGGGAGGGTCGACTTCACTATAGTGCGGATAGATGACTATGAAGCTGTGCTGGGAATGGAATTCTTGAAACAATTTGATGCTATGATTGTTCCACATTTGAAGAGGTTGTATATTTACGATGGAAGGGAGGATGTACCCATTGGTGTTCCAACCATTGGAGTAACAAGGCCTGATTGTAAGTTGGAAGTGATGCAAATGGAGGATGAGAAGTGGATGGAAGACATGAGTAAGCGGTTGTCTATGGTTGAGACGAAGCTTACCGAACAGTCATTGGTCATCAGGACACTTTCAGATAGTATCTTTGATTTGTCAAGAAGGCTAGAAGTGGTCGAGGATGATGATGATGATGATGAGGCATATGTGAGGCCGAATGTCCAGGAGGAGGATCGGGTCATTTATCTACAGAGGATGGAGATAGAAGATCCTGACAGATGGATTGAGATGATTAGTGAGGGTGAGTCTTCAGGATCTACTCCCTCCACATCTTCTTAGATGACAAAGAAGATGGGGCTCATTGTTAGCTGCTCATGGTAGTGAGTCATTAAAACAGGTTGAGCAGGTATGACAGATGGTGCAGGGATGGTTTAGCATCAAGCATCATGACATGTTGCAGATGGGATGGAGTTTCCATGGACCTGAACATGGTGGAGAGATTCTTGGTGAGTCCAGGATGTGGCAGAATCCGAGATAGACTGGTGAAGGCATAAGGATGTTCACTCTCATGGCTTGAGCATGACAGTTGGATTAGCTACCCAACTAGTTCAAACATGGGGTATAGAAGTGCACGTAGAGAAGTTGGCATCAGGCAGACGAGGAGGACAGTTCATAGGATGAGGACGACACATGATGGAGATGAAAGTTCTACATATGTTGCAGGGATGTTTGCAGTATGTGGAGGAGTTGACATCATGGACCGAGGATGAGACAGATATTGATGATGATCTTGGTGGATGACTACCAAGATGGTATGTTTTCGAGGATGACAACGACTTCAGGTGGAGGAGGATGTAAGGACCTGCAGTCCTTAGTCACGTTCTGGCTTGAAGATGCGAACTCAACCAAAACGTGCGAAGATGTTAAGTGCGTGAAAGGTTGGGTGGACAAGTTATATAGGCGTGGGGAGCGGTTGGCTCAACCCACGGGCTTACCAACAAACAGTGCAAGGCCGACGATGGTTGAAAGCGTTTGGAGGATGGCCGACTCACATTTACGATGAAGTTTGAGGGCGTGGGTAGGTCGGCTGGGTAGTTGTGACCTCGACCTACGCTCATATATATTGGAGATGCATAGATGGCATTTGGAACCATTGCACCATTGCTCGACAAGAACTTCTCTCATGAAGAATAAAAAGGCACAGATCTAAGAGGTGGACGCAGCAAGATAAAGAGGCGCAGATTTTGGTGATGCGCCCGTTCTTAGGCAAGGCCGCACAAAGATAGTGTCGTTTCTTGGTTTTGGGTGAAGGGCGCGGGTAGAGGTCATCCGCCAGTTGAAGTGAGGCGTGCACGGGTGTGATGCCTGGTTTGTGCAACGACTTGGCACGGATTCTTGGGTGACTCAAGTGAGCGCCCGCCCGTCGTGCAAGTGTGCACGGTGTGACTTTTGGTGAAGTGTTGAGATTGTGAACAGAGATGCAACTCGTGCAGAGGCGCTTGTGTGTGGTGACTTGGAGGTGCGACCAACTTGGGCAATCAACACAATTGTGCGACGAGGTGAACGAAGGGTTGGTGAGTCGTACGACGACCGTGCGAAGGCGCCGACGAGCTGGGCAACTGAGTTTGCCAAAGATTGTAAATTTGGCTAAGTATGAAACTTGGTGTTTCCAAGTATACTTGTAAAGCTTTGTAATATTGAAAGACTGTATAATATATTATCGGGCAGACTCATTGTTCAAGGAGTTGCCCCTCCCTTTATATTGTGCAATTGTGTTCTTCATGTATAATTACTGATGTTAATGAATGTGTATGGATGTTCATTGGTATAAAGGAAACATTAATAATACTTGGTTGTGAAACACAAACTAAGTAGGATAAGTGGTTAGGCATAGTCCACGAACATAAGTATTGGTGAAAAGAAAGTGTTCGGTGGTGCCGCACCTCGCCAAGCGCGGTTGAAAGACTACTGCAGGCTCAGGGGCATGACAGGTTTGGTCTGGTCTTGTGGCCAGCGGATGGTCTACTAAGTCGTGGCCAGCAGACGGTCTACTAAGTTGTTCTTGCCACTGTGCAGGTCACGAGTTCAAGTCTCGTCTTACCCAAGGGTCATGCTTGCGGGTTGTGCGGTTCCTCCTAACAGTTATAGTGGCAGTCGATGGGATTCGAATTCAACCCCATGTAACGCAAGTACCCACGTTGTTGATTCCGCTAGTCAATAAAAAAAAACAAAAAAAAGTGATAGTTGATATGTGCAAAGAATTACAAAATTGAAAAATAAAATTTTAAAAATAAATATTTTCATTATATATATATTTTTCAAAAGACTTTATATTAAAATAAAATCCCTAAATCTTATTGATACTAAATCAAGAATAATTATTTTGAATAATATTTTCATATAGGGTCGTGCTTGCGGGCTGTGCGGTTCCTCCTAACAGTTATAGTGGCAGCCGATGGGATTCGAATTCAAACCCGTGTAACACAAGTACCCACGTTGCCGATTCTGCCAGTCAATAAAAAAAAAACAAAAAAAAGTGATAGTTGATATGTGCAAAGAATTACAAAATTGAAAAATAAAATTAAAAATAAATAAATAAATTCATTATATATATATTTTTCAAAAGACTTTATATTAAAATAAAATCCCTAAATCTTATTGATACTAAATCAAGAATAATTATTT
Organism: Pinus tabuliformis; assembly: GCA_031772625.1. NCBI lineage: Eukaryota > Viridiplantae > Streptophyta > Pinopsida > Pinales > Pinaceae > Pinus > Pinus tabuliformis. The sequence goes on from CM062819.1 coordinate 707,680,936, forward strand.
TGAAGAATATTTTCATATAATAATCCTATTTTTTATAAGTTTTACCTTCTATTTAAATATTTTAATAATGTTTTTGATATTTTATTTTATGAACCATAATAAATTGTTTATGAGTGTTAATTAAAGGAAAATTACTTCATTTAAGTTGAGAAAGGTTAAAAAGTTATTTTCATTATATATATATATATATATATATATATATATATATATATCAAAAGACTTTATATTAAAATAAAATCCCTAAATCTTATTGGTACTAAATCAAGAATAATTATTTTGAAGAATATTTTCATATAATAATCCTATTTTTTATAAGATGTTTTACTTTCTATTTAAATATTTTAATAATGTTTTTGATATTTTATTTTATGAACCAAAATAAATTGTTTATGAGTTTAGTTAAAGGAAAATTACTTCATTTAAGTTGAGAAAGGTTCAAACTGTGAGTAGAAATATAATAATCCTAATTTTTCATAAAAAAAAAAAAATTACTTTCTATTTAAATATTTTAATAAATTTTTTGATATTTTATTTTATGATTTTTAGTAAGAAAATATTTTTAATATTTAGTATAACACTAGAATTTTTCTGGGCAAATAATGACTTGTTATTTATTATATTTTTAAATTTGTTTGTTTTTCTAAATAGTGTTTAGGAGACAAAAGTGATGATTGATATGTGCAAGGAATTACCAAATTGAAAAATAAATTTTGTTTTAAAAAAAAAATCATTATATATATTTTTCAAAACACTTTGTATTAAAAAAAAATCCCTAAATCTTATAAGTACTAGATCAATAATAATTATTTTGAAGTTTATTTTCATATAATAATCCTAATTTTTCATAAAAAGTTTACTTTCTATTTAAATATTTTAATAAAATTTTTGATATTTTATTTTATGATTTGTAGGAAGTATATATTTTTAATATTTAGTATAATAATAGAATTTTTGTGGGCAAATAATAACTTTTTATTTATTATATTTTTACTAAATCAAAAATAATTATTTTGAAGTTTATTTTCATATAATAATCTTAATTTTTTCATAAAAAGTTTACTTTCTATTTAAATATTTTAATAAAATTTTTGATATTTTATTTTATGATTTTTAGTAAGTGGATATTTTTAATATTTAGTATAATAGTAGAATTTTTCTGGTCAAATAATGACACGTTATTTATTATAGTTTTAAAGTTGTTTGTGAAGTGACATCATAAACTCAAGCACATCTACTATAGTCCCTCCACAATGTGGTTAACGTTAATCATCTCAAACCCTATGTCATTTAGATTTGCCTTGCCAACATTGCCTCTAAAATATGGTTAATGTTAATCATCTCAAGCCCTATGAACCTCCTATGGTTAATGTTAATCATCTCAAGCCCTATGAACCTCCTATTCTTGAAGAGAAAGTTCACATTTCCCACCCACCTCATAAAATTTTGGATTTTCAATAATTGTTGGAGGAAGACACACTACTAAACCTATAGCATTAGACTACCACATATCTTGTTGGGCACCAAAGCCAACTTCCTTCTTAGGAAAAATGGTCATCTCAGGTTACTTCTGATCATAGCTCCCTACGCCTTGTTGAGAAGTGCGGTCATTTATGCTAAAATAATGAAGAAATGATGTGCCACATTTCATTTGTACCTCTTGTTTCCGATCAGGTTGGGACGTAGAATTTCAGATGTACCTCTCTCTACATTTAAAAGGTAAGAAGCCATTGTAGGGACCGAAATTGGACAAACTCTGTCTCGTCTCCAGATTGCCCAAAATGGGGAAGATGGAGATGAAACGCACTAAAAACCTTGGACAAACTCTGTCTCGCGTCCAGATCGCCCAAAATGGGGAAGATGGAGATGAAACACATTAAAAACCCTCGCGGCAGTGCCAAGTTACTTTCTCCAAACAGAAGAAGTGATTGCTAACAGAGGCATATGATTGGAGATGAACATTTTTATAATTTTGATTGGAGATAAAAAAAATTACTTCTGTAAATGTTATTAAGTCGAAATAAAAATGGTTTTACATCATTTTTTTACTTTAATTGTTATATGTGTTTAGATAATTATAATATATTTAATAAAAGTGAAGTCATTTGTTTAGAAAATGAGTGCTAGTTAAAGGAATATTACTTCATTTTTACGTTGAGAAAAGTTAAATCTGTGAATAGAAATATAATTATTCTAATTTTTTTATATATATATATATATATATATATATATATAGATATTTTATTAAATTTTTTGATATTTTATTTTATGATTTTTAGTAAGAAAATATTTTTAATGTTTAGTATAATAGTAGAATTTTTTTGGGCAAATAATGACTTGTTATTTATTATATATTTAAAGTTGTTTGTTTTGTTAAATAGTGTTTAGGAGACAAAAGTGATGGTTGATTTGTGCAAGGAGACAAGTAGTGTTTAGGAGACAAAAGTGATAGTTGATTTGTGCAAGGAGACAAATAGTATTTAGGAGACAAGTTATGTGTCAATTTTGAGAAATGCACTTTTGGCATGACCCAGGTTCAGTGTCTGGGAGACATTATTGATGAACGGGGCGTGCATGTGGATCCAGTCTGTTACAGGGAAAAGTGTCTATTTAGAACTGCTCTATCCCACTAAGGTGTGACAGCTGCCTTAGAAACAAACAGAGAAAAACTACTTTTGTATTTCCTTTATGAACTATAGATAGAGAGGAATAGAAAGAACCAACCTGTGTCTTGCGCTAATCCTTTGATCCAATCCCCCTCTTCTTTGATAGTCTCCAGCTACCTGCTCCCTTACTTGCCCAGCTTCACCAAGTACCTGTAAGATCACAGAAGAAGAACACTATACAAAGACATGAATCTATATTCATAAACAACTTAGGATCAGATTTAAGTTAACCATACAAATGTAATAAGCATCAGTGATACAAAAGCATGGAGGAAACTCAAATAGTTTTTATTGATAAACAAGAAAAGATCCAGGAGGAGTTACAACCGGTGGTTCCTGACCCAGCATCAACCTCCCAGCAAAGAAGCCCCTCTTCACCTCAAACAAAGCATAGATCACCCAATACTCTGATGTTTGTCTCAAAAACCAACAGCAATTCCTTACAATAGGCAAAATTCCAGCCTCTGGATCTCTGAGATGAGGGATCCATATATAGATATGTGTAAGGAGGATGAGTCAGCTTGTGATTTGATTAGTGTCTTCTCTCTGTCAGTTCTTGCTTCCACTTGGAGACTGAAGGCCTCTTACTCATCCTTGGTCGAATTCAGTGAGGCAAGTGTCACAGGAGAAGATTCTGGAAGCTTCCATTGTCTCTCCACCTCGCGGAATGACACTGCCATTTGTCATTTATCGCCCATCGCACCCCACAGAAGGGATTTTTGAAATGTAACGCACCCTCACAGTGTATTTAGGTGCAATGCAACGCACCTAGCCAGTGGAGCAGCTGAAATGATCCTGTTTTGACCAATTCTGAGCAGTTTCTGGTGGAGAACTTCTGGGAGAAGCTGTAATCTGTTGACCTTGTTCCTTTAGGGGTTAGAACAACACTTTTAGGGACTTAGGAGCCCTTGGTTTATGGACATTTCATGCTTGGATTTGTAAGGCACAAAAATGTCTATAACATTTGCCCCCTAAAGTATGAGGTCGTTAACCTTTTGGTGTCGGGTGAAATGCTTTATTATGAGGATCTGAAGTTCTTTCAATGCTGGGAAGAGACCTGTAATAAGATACAATACAATACATTATCTTCATACTGTTTTCATGATCTAGCTGAGGCGGGCATTCCCATGCTCAGCTTTATAAATTCATTTTCATGTACATAGGACAGACAATCTTCTGAACGTAGACTGATGATTCTGATAGAGCCATCATCCTTTTGGTAGGATGATTATTTGTGCTGCAATGTTGTACATTTAATGTCTTTATTTTCCTGAATATATATCACAGCCCGGATGGATGAAACTAGATCCGGGGTCTTCAATCTCCTCCGATCTTCACTCGAAGTACAAGTCGATCCATGTGAGAAATGTTTTGAAGTCGAACATGGAAAGACATTGCTTGATTACCAGTCAATGATGTAAACTGTTAACAAGCGCGAGAGGAATCACTGATAATGATAATGATCCTCAAGGTACTGCAGTACAATTCACGTGGTGTGAATAAAGGACTTGGCGTCGAACACCACGCAAAATCTTTCGGTCGAGGGCCATTGATGTAAACCTATCGCCGGAAGTGAGAAACTTGCGATTGAGGCATGCAAGCTTCAAAGTACTGAATGGGGTGTTCCTAGATCAACTTCTTGGATAATGAGCTGATGTCGACAAGAAGTGATCCGTCACAGGAGGGCCTTAATGAATCCCACATCAATGACACGGAACGGAGCAAATGATTTTGATGGAGGTGAAAACGATCTGATGATATAACGTTCAGGGTGGCGGTCATGAAAGAATGGAGTATAATGTATGGTAGTGGGTGAGACACAGGTGACTTCTCTGGATGACTTCTCTTGAACATATCGGCGACACTGATGTGATGGATTGGTAGCATTAACCCCAAATGTGGATTGTATGGCGTGACCATGGTGATGTGACCGGTGAATGAAACAACCCAACCCGACTCGGACACGGAGTGGAAGTGTCATGTTCAAGAGCGACTTGCTACCAACAAAGTTTCTTTGAGTTTTCTTCCCAATTTTTCCCCAGTCATTGCTGACTAGTACCTCTTTATTTTTGTCAAGCTTGAGGAGGATAACATATGCTTGTTCTATAATTTTCCCTTCGGGCAAACCCATTGCTATGTTTTAACGAGCCTAGCGATAGTGAAACTCGTTCTCGTCTAAAGACAAGTTTGTCACTATTAATATTTTTAACGAGTTTAACGACAAAGATAAATCGGTCCTTTTCAATTTTAGAGAGTCTGAAAAGGAACGTAAAGGTAACTCCAAAATTCCTTTTTCGTCATCTAATCCCTTAAGTCCGAAAAAGTATAAAACAATACAGAAGGGATGAATTTTCGATAGTTTTAACGAGCCGAACAAAACAAGCGCTCGATTTTTTTGTGTAATAATCCCTCAGGTCCAAAAAGATTAAAATCTAGAGGAGGGATAGCACTTCCCTTTAACGAGCTGGAAAGGCCAAGGACTCGGCAATCTTTTCATATTTTACGAGTCAGTTGAAAAGAGCTTAAAGGAGACTCGTCTTTTGAGGAACGAGTGATAAAATGGGTAGCAGCTGATTCTAGGTAAGGTTTGGAATTTTCCAATCACGGCAGTGTCACAAGGATGGCTAGTGAAATCACTCTTCGCATCTGTTCCTCAAAATGGGTAAACAATCAAATGGAGGTGAATGATCGGCCAATGAAGAGTGGAGGTGACGGTGCAAACACGACCAAGGCTTTAATGGTTGAAGTACTACATTCACGATGGTTATTTACCGGGGAATAGTTCATTTTTTAATGAGCTTAAACGCGGGTGGAAACATTTGCTCATGTCTTATGTTTATTTTTTAACGAGCTTGAACTATGTGCTAAAACTGCTCGATGTGGGTTTATTTTTTAACGAGCTTGAACCTTGCGGTAACACTGCTCGATTAATCCAGTCTTGTGATAAGAATGTTTCATATAAAAATGGCAACTTTTAGAGTTTTTCCCCACATCCTTTCTTTATGCAAGTTAGGAAACAACCAATCCTATGAGTTTAAAGGGTTAGAGGTCCTAAAAATTTAAAAAATAAATAGTCGCTCTTGGCTTGCATTCCAAAAGGTTTGCATGCCCCCAGGTATAAAACAGAGTTTCAAGGTTACCCCACCTTTAGTCCGTTAAAACATTTGTTTTACCGAGAGAGGCCTACCTCTTACAGGTTACCCAAAGATTGTTCTATTCACAGCGCAAACAAAACACTTCTTCGGCGATGTTTACCGAGATAAACAAAGGTGAGCTGCGGTGCTCGCCAACTCACACTACTTTGACAAGAGAATCTTGTTCCATTCCAACTCCCTCTTCCAATCACGGACGGGAGTACGGAGGTCATATTCTCTCGCGAAAACCTATCCTATACCCGAAGTTTTCCTGTCGAAGCAGACCAGGGTGCATGCCCCCTGGGTTTCAGTCATATCCCTCTGAATCACTCGTGCTCATCGGGAGGACGGACTGGAAATTGAGACATTTCTTGCATGAAAAGACCATTCAGGGATGGTATATGACTATTTGCTCTGTATGATCCGGGAAATGAAAGCTGGTCCACGAGCTTGACCACTCTTCCTTCGTGCGGAAAACACATTACTCTAAAGAGTGAGGAGACAATTGCTCCCATGCAATAAATATAGTCTCGTCCAAGGAGTAGATTGTAATCCAGGGGTCCTTGAACTACCATTACGTTCATGTGAACTGTTTTCCCTCTCAATGTTATGGGCACATCGGGAAGGATCCCTAACGGTCGACTGGTTCCTTTATCAAATCCTGTCAGATTTCTCATCTCAGGCAAAAGCGATGGCGAACCAAGCGCTTTCCAAGCACTTGAGGAAAGGATACTCATAGAAGCCCCCTCATCTATGATGGTACCAGCCATAACCATTCTATATATCTGAACAATAATTCGGAATGGTACACTAGCTGGTAAACGGGGTTTGCCTAGTTGATTCCAGTTGAAGGAGACAACTAGGTTGCTTGGAGGTGGGACCGAATAGACAGTCGGGTACGACTCTGACGAACTTCCTTCCTGCGATAAAGGAACGGGTAAATTTCCCCCATGTTCGTTGGAGTCTGTGCTTATGAAAATAATTTGGACGGTGTCATCCTTGTTCTCTTCAGTGATTGTATCATCTAAAAATGGAACCTCTGAAGGCAAGACCGGGCCAACTGCCGCCTCGACCTTTTGACTTTCGTCTGGTATGGATTCAGATGGTTCATCTTCAATGACAGATGCTTCGGCTGACCACCTGAGCGGGTCAGCCGGATTTTCGACTAGTGACGGACTCGGCAAGAGTTTTTTTTATCCAGGAGGAAGTCGTAACGGTGAAACCGGACGATCATCCAAAACTCTTTTAGCTTCGTCTAAGAAGGGACGATGGTGAACGACATGATCGCCTTCACACAGTTTACAAGAAAATCTATATTTTCCTTTTTGTCCTGGGGCTTCACTTTCACTAGTCGACGGTGTGTTTTCAACATGATCATCAGAGGTTGACGACACCGGGTTGTGCAAACGAGGAGACCAGTCCCTTAAGATCCGAGGGATGCAAGGACAATCTCTGTGAAAGTGGTCTCCTTTGCAAATGACACATGGCGATTTAGGCCTGGTCGGTGCAGTGTGTGGATTTTCGTTAGACGACACTCGTTTGCCCCCATTCGCTTTTGGCTCCTTCTTCTTCTTCTCTTTCTTCTTCTTTTCCTTCTTCTCCTTAGGAACTTGATTTTCGGCTTTACCAGCCCTGACAAGCGAAGAGGAAGGAGGAGAGGAAGAATTAGAGGAAGTAGAAGGTTGGTGGGTAACTCTGGATTCGTCTAATTGTTGATTCGATTGTTCAGGAATAGTGGTGTTCTGAACGACATAGGTTGAGAAGAGCCATACAGGCAAACCAATTATCAGTCCTGGAAGCGACAATGTGGCCATATGGGGCGCACCAACATCTCCCCAAGAGGAGAAGGGACTAGGATTTCCTCCAAGGGGAATTCCTTGGTTGGTAGACTCCATTTTCTTAACCCAAGATCAACGTAGGAAAGGGTAATGAATATTCCGTTTAAAATAAATTTTAGACGCTTTGACACAACTTGTTTTTTCAGTTTTTAAGAGTCGAGAAAAAACAAAAGATGACTCTAGTCTCCTTCGATTTTTAATGAGCCTGAAGTGACAAGTGCTCAGATGGACCTTTTCCGTTAAGGAGTCTGAAAAGGAACGAAAGGGACTACTCTGGAGATCTAGGTAGAGGGAGTACCAAACCAATCGCAAAACTGCAGAATACTTTTTACGGTACGGCAGTCAATCTTCCCGAATGCTGTGTTCAGTGCATTGCGATCGATAGGGCGGCAGACACGGCTTCCTAAGGATAAAGGATTTAAGCCTATAGGGGTCTCCCAAAATATACTCGACGGTACGTGGGAGCACAAGTCCGTACTTGCACTTATCGTCTCAAAGTGGAGGAATCACCCAACCATCAGTGAGGACAACAGTTACCAGGCTTTACGACGTCGGAATACGTCTCTAGCCTAGACCTCTAAATGTTGTGCATTAAGTTCCAAAGCGTTGTTAGATTCATTGAATTTATTTTAAGTTGATCTTGCTTATGAAGTTTGCCTTTTGGGTTCACCACGAGATGTAGATGTAATTCCTAAAATGCAATCTAAAGATGATAAACAAACTTTTATCTCTTTTGTGCAATGAAAATCCTAGCTATTAGAGGAAAAGAAAGACACAATCTTTTCACAAGGAGCAAAGAGCACACTGTAAATGCACTTTCCTAAATCAAGCCAAACAGACTGTCTATATGCAAATGCACATGCATGTATTTGTTTTCGAATTTCTTAGTATTGATGCTAAAAAGAAAGTTGATGTACAAATCTGAATTTCTTTTCAAGCGACAAATATAAACAAGCTCTTTTTCGAAATAAAAAACAGAGATGATTACGACACTTTGCGATTTTGAAATGAACACTTGTTCTTGACGCTAGAAAATCACAAATTCAGACCAAAGGCAATAGTAATAGTATAATCGACCATCAACAGCAATCAAACTTTCTCCTATGATCGAAATCGACACTTGCGACAGATCCAAATCAAAGGACGACAATAAGACTATTCTACTTTTGCAATGGAAAACTGTAAACGACTCAACAAACACACAAAAACATCTACAGTTCTTTTGTACAAAGGAGGCGGAATAACAGCAAGGAAAAGGGGTTTCAAACAGACATATACTGATCACAGGAAGCAAAATTCAGAGATAGAACTGGAAATAATGAAGCACAAGAACCACAGCTGCACAGGGCTAGTCTGATCAACGCACCTGTAACATAGAGAATCTGAAATGCAGCGCAGGTTGCCCTTTTGGGAAGTGTGCTGAAATTCAGGATCTCTTAACAGTACCTGCGCTGGGCCAGAAATGAGAATCTGTCCGGGTTCTGGGTCACCGTTTGCAGTTCAGTCTTTGGTTTTTTTGGCCGAGTAAAAGCAATCAGTAATGCAACAATCAGGGGTAGATCTAAGGAGGATCTAAGAGCTATCACAAGGGCAATCAGATAGTTTGTGAATCAGCTGTTTAAATCATAAACAGATCCAGTGAATGGATTGAAGCAGCAGTTATCTACTTTGCATTTGTTATGGCAAATGCAATTCGAAAGCTACTTATAAGTTTATGAAACAAACAACAAAGAATGATACAAAACAAACTAATTAGACAGTCCCCAGCGGAGTCGCCATTTTGTTACAGGGAAAAGTGTCTATTTAGAACTGCTCTATCCCACTAAGGTGTGACAGCTACCTTAGAAACAAACAGAGAAAAATTACTTTTGTATTTCCTTTATGAACTATAGATAGAGAGGAATAGAAAGAACCAACATGTGTCTTGCACTAATCCTTTGATCCAATCCCCCTCTTCTTTGATAGTCTCCAGCTACCTGCTCCCTTACTTGCCCAGCTTCACCAAGTACCTGTAAGATCACAGAAGAAGAACACTATACAAAGACATGGATCTATATTCATAAACAACTTAGGATCAGATTTAAGTTAACCATACAAATGTAATAAGCATCAATGATACAAAAGCATGGAGGAAACTCAAATAGTTTTTATTGATAAACAAGAAAAGATCCAGGAGGAGTTACAACCGGTGGTTACTGACCCAGCATCAACCTCCCAGCAAAGAAGCCCCTCTTCACCTCAAACAAAGCATAGATCACCCAATACTCTGATGTTTGTCTCAAAAACCAACAGCAATTCCTTACAATATGCAAAATTCCAGCCTCTGGATCTCTGAGATGAGGGATCCATATATAGATATGTGTAAGGAGGATGAGTCAGCTTGTGATTTAATTAGTGTCTTCTCTCTGTCAGTTCTTGCTTCCACTTGGAGACTGAAGGCCTCTTACTCATCCTTGGTCGAATTCAGTGAGGCAAGTGTCACAGGAGAAGATTCTGGAAGCTTCCATTGTCTCTCCACCTCGCGGAATGACACTGCCATTTGTCATTTCTCGCCCATCGCACCCCACAGAAGGGATTTTTGAAATGCAACGTACCCTCACGGTGTATTTAGGTGCAATGCAACGCACCTAGCCAGTGGAGCAGCTGAAATGATCCTGTTTTGACCAATTCTGAGCAGTTTCTGGTGGAGAACTTCTGGGAGAAGCTGTAATCTGTTGACCTTGTTCCTTTAGGGGTTAGAACAACACTTTTAGGGACTTAGGAGCCCTTGGTTTATGGACATTTCATGCTTGGAGTTGTAAGGCACAAAAATGTCTATAACACAGTCAAGATCCAAGTCATTCGAGATTGGCCATCTCCAACCACTCTGACAGAGCTCCTAGCTTTCTAGGTCTTGCAAACTTCTACTGCAAGTTTGTGTTGGGATTTTCTCATATCACTTGGCCCTTGAGTCAAGTCACCAAGGGAGGAGCGAAAGAAAAAATCTTTTACTCTGAATCTCAACAAAAGGCATTCATAGAGTTGAAAGATTGCCTCTGCTCAGCACCGGTGCTTGCATTACCAGACTTGCAACAACCATTTGAGCTCGAGACAAATGCCTCTGACTATGTTATTGGAGCAGTCCTTACTCAACACGGGCATCCAGTGGCACATCACAGTGAGACACTTTCAGACACAATCTAGAAGTATCCCACTTATGACAAAAAGATGTATTCCATTGTGCAAGCCTGCCGACAATGGAAGCATTACATTTTGGGGAAGGAAACGGTCATCCACACAAGACCACCAACCCTTGCAGTTCAAACAGACCCAAGGGAAATTGCAGAATGATCACCATCAAAAGTGGTCCACATACCTGCAATAGTTCCATTTGAATATCAAATATAAGAAGGGTAGCACCAATAATGTTGCAGATTGCCTCAGTCGACCACCGATCATGGCGTTAACCACCATGCTCAACTCTTGTGGGCACGAGACTTCTGATTGGCCAGTTCTCTACCAAAGCAACCTAGAATTCGACCACACATACCAGACACTCTTGGAGGGTCAGCATGTTCCAGATTTTCACCTCCAAGATGCCCTATTATGTCACTTGGGTCACCTTTGTGTTCCTTCAAGCGAGCGTGCCAAGATAATTTGGGAAGCACACTACAGTCGTGCTGCTGGGAATTTCGTGGTCGAGAAAACGGTGGCAATACTGCAGATCTCCATGGATTTCTACTAAGCATGGAAACGACTATGTTTTTGTGGTCATCGAAAAGTTCTCGAAGATGGCCATGATGGAGACCTACAAGAAGAATATAACAGCAGAAGCCACTACTAAACTCTTCTTTGAGCGAGTGTGGGTACACTTTGGGATCCCACAGTCTATCATCTCCAATTGGGATAGCAGGTTCCTCAACACATTTTGGTCCAGTCTCTGGTCGATGCTGGACACCAAACTCACTAAGTCCACAGACTTCCATCCTCAAACTGATGGCCAACCATAGGTTGTCAACAACATGATCGTACACATTTTGCGCATGTACAACTCAAAGCATCCACGCACATGGGATGAGAGCCTCCCCTATGTTCAGCACAGCTACAACTGGGTCCTCCACAACTCGACTAGCCATAGCCCTTTTCAGGTGGGCTTGGGATTCCAGCCACTATGTCCCATTGATGTGCCCATGCCATTTTCAGCTAGTCACATAGATTTGGATCATGTCCAGTTCAAAACAGATAAGGCAAACAACTTCATGGAGCACATCCAACATATTCACCAACAGGTCCACAACATTCTGGAGAAGTCAAATGCCAAGTACAAGCAGCAACATGATCAACATCGGGTGCCACACAAGATTCAAGTGGGCGACAAAGTCTGGTTTCATTTGCAAAAGGAAGACCTTACCAGAGCCTATCAGAAACTCAGACCACTCTAATATGGGGCTTACACCATTACCAAGGTTGTGGGATACAATTCATTTGAGCTCAACATTCCCCCATTCCTTGGCCTGCATCCAATTTTCAATGTGGACCGCCTTCGGCCATACTTTCCACCATTATTAGACACATCCAACATTGCAGAACATCTCACACCCACATAGTTAAATCGAGATTGCATGGAACAAGTTAGAACTGATTGGATCATGGACACACAGATCAAGCACACTCGCTAGCAGAGTATCCAACTGTATCGAGTTGTCAAAGCAGGCCAACTCCTTCACTAGGACAAGTGGCTCACCACGGACCAAGTTCAGCAGAAATTTCCTCATCTCATGGAGGGACTCAATGCAATGGGGACCATCGCTTCCTAAGGGGGGAGGAATGATCTAGGTGGATATTGGTGGCCACCTACCAAGTCCACTACCATTGTTTCTTTCAGCTTTTCAGATTCCTTAATTGTAACATATTTTACTATTTTTAGCAGCTTTTTTGGGTCCTTAATTTCTGGAGTCGTTTTGAGGCCCTAAACGACGTTCTTTGGGAAAACTGGGAGCAACATGGGTCCATGGACCGATGTTTCTCTTCACAAAGTTGTAGTTCTCAGATAGATCTTTCTAACAAAATATTGTGCACACCAAACGGAGATCGTATGCCAAAGTTACAACCCCAGGAAGTTGATGTACCAATTTACCAAAACGGGGCCCACAGTTTGGTGTTTCATCTTCTATGGTTAGGTTTTTGGATGTTTAGGGCTTTCCATTATTTCTAAACAATAAATAGACCTTTGAGCCTCATTGTAACATATTTCATAGGCATGTAGCCACCAAATATCTTCTCGGTGATAAGCTACCATCGCCCTAGCTAGTTTATTTCCATTTCTATTTGTAAGCATATTTCGGTATTTTACAGTAATAAAATGAAGTATTATTTCTACTACATCTCTATATGTATGGTTATATCTATAATTTGTTGTGTTCCTATTTAAATATAGATCAATAGTATCAGAGTTGTTTACTCTTTCTGTCTCTTTCTTTGCATGTCCCCAAAGAGGTCAGGATATAAGGAGTTAGGGCTTGAACTGGTCGAAACTTTGCCAAACTAGCCAAGCAAATCCCAATGGCCTCCAATGGCAGATGAAAAGAAAGACAAGGGGGTAGGAGATCCTATCAAAATCTTGCTCGAAGAGGCCCTCAAGTGACAAAGGAATGTGATGATGGACAACTTTGCCCAAATCCTTTAGCAGTTACCCAAGGGCGACACATCTACTTCCAACAGCTACTCTGGAAGCGCCACACCCTTTAAGGTACAAGTTAACTTTGACATTCCCATATTTGAGGGTCAGATAGATGCAGACGCCGTAGATAAATGGTTAAATCTACTAGAAGGGTATTTTTATGTTCATGATTTTTCCGACCAGGAAAAGATTACTTTCGCTCTTCTCAAAGCCGCCCCCCATGTCAAGGACTGGTGGGAAACCTACTGCGAGCAGAAGGATGAAAGTATTGCCTTAGTGTTTTCAGCTGCACCCACTTTGGATTCATTCTGGACTGCCATCAAGGAGCAGTACTACCCTATCGTAAGCTATGAGGATCAATACATAAAGTGAACCACACTGCGACAGGGAAGGGACCAAGACGTGCCAGAGTTTACCAATATTTTCCATACCCTTCGTACAAAGTTAGGTATCAAAGATTCAAAGCAAAATTTGGTACTCAAATACCATGGCTACTTGCTCAGGTACATCCAGGAAGAAATAGAATTCTTGAACATCTCCTCGCTTAGCACGGCATACCGATATATCATCTAGATCGAGCAAAAGTTTAAACAGAAGAAGCGAGATTTTGGATCTGCGAACCCGAAGCAAGGCAAAAGTGCCCCCAAACAGCAGAACAAAGGACAAAGCCAAGGCGGAGCGTCCCAAGACAACCCACCAAAACTACAAGCAAAGAACAGTGTCATGAAGTCGAAAAAGGACACAGGAAAGTGGTGTGACTTCCATAAGAGCTCCACTCACAACACAAGTGAGTGTCGGTCCAAGCAGTCACTAGTGGGCAAGCTAAAGGTTTTAGAATCAGATGCATGTTTCGACTCTGAGTCAAAACCCGACAAGGGGAATGACAAAGGGAAGCAGATTCTTGATGTAGAGCCCAACACCACTGTTGCCACCACAAATATCCAAAAGGAGGAACCTAAAGATCCAAAGGAGGAGGAGTGTCTCTTCCACTTCCAGATGTCGGTAAATGGCTCCCCGCTACAATTCATTGACGATAGCGGGAACCAAAAGAACCTCATTTCAATAGAGTTCGTGAAGCAGCTGGGCTTACTGACCACAGCACATCCACAACCGTACACCATCGGGTGGCTTCACCAAGGACGAGATCTTCGCGTGAGCCAGCAGTGTCACCTTCCATACAACATCAAGCCCTTCACGGATGAGGTATTGTGTGACGTTGCTCCCCTTGATGTTTGTGATGTATTATTAAGACAACCATACTTGTGGAAGCAACATGTTGTGTATGAATCAAGGCCCCGTGTTGTTATTGTTACTTTGGGAAATAAGTTGTACAGGATGAGGTATTGTGTGACGTTGCTCCCCTTGATGTTTGTGATGTATTATTAAGACAACCATACTTGTGGAAGCGACATGTTGTGTATGAATCAAGGCCCCGTGTTGTTATTGTTACTTTGGGAAATAAGTTGTACAGGATGCAGTAAGTTCATTTCCAAAACTGGGAAATTTGTTTTCCTGAAGATACGCCCTCAAAGAAAGAAGAAGATGGTGGCCACGACCTCCAAACAGGGCCCCTCCACACAACAACTACAGATGGACAATGTCATGGAGGAGTAAGAGGATATCTTCACCTCCCCCATGGGGGTTCCTCTGCACTGTCAGGTCAAGCACTCCATTGATTTGACCCTAGGTGCATCGTTTCCCAATGGACCAATCTATCGCCGCTCCATTCTGGAGAACGATGAAATCAAGAGACAGATTCAGGAGCTGCTGCAGAAAGGTCACATCTGTTCGAGTTCATCACCCTATGGGATCCCGATCGTGTTGGTATAGAAGAAGGATGGGACTTGGAGACTTTGTATTTACTATCGGGTGCTGAACAAGATCACTGTCCGTAATAGGTACCCGATCCCATGGATTTATGACCTCCTGGACCAACTGAAGGGGGGAAAATATTTCAGCAATATCGATTTGAAGTTAGGATATCACCAGGTACCAATCGAACCCTCCAATTTGTGGAAGACTACCTTCAAAGCCAAGGAGGGATTTTTCGAATGGTTGTTTATGCCTTTCAAATTGATGAATGCTCCTACAACCTTCATGAGGCTAATGCATGACATCTTGCGGCCATTCCCCCATTCCTTGGCATGCACCCAGTGCTCAAAGTGGACCGTCTTCGGCCATACTTTCCACCGTTACTAGACACATCTGACATTGCAGAATAGCTCACACCCAAAGAGTTAAATCCAGATTGCATGGAACAAGCTACAATTGATTGGATCATGGACACACAAATCAACCACACTTGCCAGCAGAATATCCAAATCTATCGAGTTGTCAAAGCAAGCCAACTCCTTTACCACGACAAGTGGCTCACTAGGGACAAAGTGCAGCAGAAGTTTCCACATCTCATGGAGGAACTCAACACAATGGGGACCATTTCTTCCTAAGGGAGGAGGAATGATCCAGGTGGATATTGGTGGCCACCCGCCAAGTCCACTTGGACCCCCACCATTGTTTCTTTCAACTTTTCAATTTCCTTAATTGTAGCACAGTTTACTATTTTTAGCAGTTTTTCGGGTCCTGAACTTCCGGAGCCGTTTTGAGGGCCTAAATGACGTTTTTGGGGAAAAATGGCAGCAACATGTGTTCATGAACCAATGTTGCTCTTCACAAGGTTGTATTTCTTGGATAGATCTTTCTAACGAGACATTGTGCGCATCAAACGGAAATCGTATGCCAAAGTTACGACCCCGGGAAGTTGATGTACCAATTTACCTAAACGGGGCCCACAGTTTGGCGTTTCATCTTCTAGGGTTAGGTTTTGGATGTTGAGGGTTTTTCGTTGTTTTTCAACAATAAATAGACCTTCGAGCCTCATTGTAACATAGTTCAAAGGCATGTAGCTGCCACATCTCTTCTCGGAGATAAGCTACCATCGCCCTAGTTAGTTTATTTCCATTTTTGTTTGTATGCATATTTCAATATTTTACAGTAATGAAATGAAGTATTATTTTTGATATATATATATATATTGTTATATCTGTAGTTTTTTGTGTTCCTATTTAAATCTAGATCAATGGTATCAGAGCGGTCTGTTCTTTCTCTGTCTTTCTTTGCATGTCCCCAATGAGGTCGGGATATAAGGAGTTAGGTCTTGAACTAGTCAAACCTTTGCAAGACCAGCGTTGCAAATCCCGACAGCCTCCCATGGTGGACGAAAAGAAAGATGAGGGGACAGGAGATCCTATCAAAATCTTGCTCGAAGAGGCCCTCAAGCGACAAAGGAAAGAAATGATGGACAACTTTTCCCAGATCCTTCAGTGGCTACCCAGGGGAAACACATCTACTTCCAACAGCTACTCTGGAAGAGCCACACCCTTTAAGGTACAAGTTAACTTTGACATTCCCATATTTTAGGGTCAGATAGATGCCAACTCCGTAGATAAATGGTTAAATCTGCTAGAAGGGTATTTTTTTATTCATGATTTTTCCTGTCGAGAAAAGCTTACTTTCACTCTTCTCAAATCCACCCCCCACGTCAAGGACTGTTGGGAAACCTACTGCAAGCAAAAGGATGAAAGTACGGCCTCACCTTTTTCAGCCGCACCCACTTGGGATTCATTCTGGACTGCCATCAAGGATCAGTACTACCCTATCGGAAGCTATGAGGATCAATACATAAAGTGGACCACACTACGACAAGGAAGGGACCAAGAAGTGTTGGAGTTTACCAATATTTTCCATACCCTTCGCACAAAGTTGGGTATCAAAGATTCAAAGTAGCATTTGATACTCAAATACCATGGTTGCTTGCACAGGTACATCCAGGAAGAAATAGAATTCCTGAACATCTCCTCGCTCAGCACAACATACTGATATGCCTTCAAGATCGAGCAAAAGTTTAAACAGAAGAAGCAAGACTTTGGATCTGTCAATCTAAAGCAAGGGAAAGGTGCCCCCAAACCATAGAACAAAGGAAAAATCCAAGGCAGGACGGCCCAAGACAACCCACCAAAGTTGCAAGCAAAGAACAATGCAACGAAGCCGAAAATGGACACTGGAAAGTGGTGTGCATTCCATAAGATCTCCACTCACAACACAAGTGAGTGTCCGGCCAAGCAGTCACTGGTGACTGAGCTAAAGGTTTCAGAATCAAATGCATGTTCTGACTCTTAGTCAGAACTCAACAAGGGGAATGACAAAGGAACGCAGATTATTGATGCAGAGCCCAATGCCACCGTTGCCGCCATGAAGATCTAAAAGGAGGAACCAGAAGATCCATAGGAGGAGGAGCATCTCTTCCACTCATAGATGTGGGTAAAGGGTGCCTTGCTATAGTTAATTTTCGATAGCAGGAGCCAAAATAGCCTCATTTCAGCAGAGGTCGTGAAGTGGCTGGGCTTACCAACCATAGCACATCCACAACCATACACCATCGGGTGGCTTCACCAAGGATGGGATCTCTACATGAGCCAGCAGTGTGGCCTTCCATACAACATCAAGCCCTTCACGGATGAGGTATTGTGTGACGTTTCTCCCCTTGATGTTTGTTATGTATTATTAGGATAACCATACTTGTGGAAGCAACATGTTGTGTATGAATCAAGGCATCATGTTGCTATTCTTACTTCGGGAAATAAGTTGTACATGATACAGAAGGTAGCACTACCTACCACCATCTCTTTGGTTACTGCAAAACAATGCAGTAAGCTCATTTCCAAAACCAGGAAATTTGTTTTCCTGATGATATGCCCTCAAGGAAAGAAGAATATGGTGGCCATGACCTCCAGACAGGTCCCCTCCGCATGACAACTATAGATGGACAAGGTCGTGGAGGAGTATGAGGAAATCTTCACCTCCCCCGTCGAGTTTCCTCTGCACTGTCAAGTCAAGCACTCCATTGATCTGACCCCAGGTGAATGGCTGCCAAATGGACCAATCTATCAGCACTCCATTCTAGAGAACAATGAAATCAAGAGGTAGATTCAAGAGCTACTGCAAAAAAGTCACATTCGTCCAAGTTCATCGCCCTATGGGAGCTTGAACGTGTTGGTACAAAAGAAGGATATGACTTGGAGACCATGTATTAACTCTCGGGCACTGAACAAGATCGTTTTCTCTAATAGGTACCTGATCCCATGGATTGATGACCTCCTGGACCAAATTAAGAGGACAAAATATTTCATCAAGATCGATTTGAAGTTATGATATCACCAGGTACCAATTGAACCCTCCGATGTGTGGAAGACTACCTTTAAAGCTAAGGAGGGACTTTTCGAATGGTTCGTTATTCCTTTTGGATTGACGAATGCTCCTGCAAAATTCATGAGGGTAATGGATGACATCTTGTGGCCATTCACCAACTCATTTATAGTGGTATAAGTGGATGACATCCTGATCTTCAACCATCGTTGGAAAGAGCACCTCCACCACATCCGACAGGTTCTCCAAACACTATGGCAACACAAGTTATGTG
This sequence comes from Pinus tabuliformis, assembly GCA_031772625.1. NCBI lineage: Eukaryota > Viridiplantae > Streptophyta > Pinopsida > Pinales > Pinaceae > Pinus > Pinus tabuliformis. The sequence goes on from CM062819.1 coordinate 707,699,706, forward strand.
CCAATTTGGATAAATGCACTTTTGGCATAACCCAAGTTTATTATATGGGATATATTATTGATGAACGGGTGGTGCATGTGGATCCAGCCAAGATCCAAGTCATTCGGGATTGGCCATCTCCAACCACTCTGACAGAGCTCCGTAGCTTTCTAGGTCTTGCTAACTTCTACCGCAAGTTCGTGTTGGGATTTTCTCATATCACTTGGACCTTGAGTCAAGTCACCAAGGGAGGAGTGAAAGCAAAATTCTTTTGGTCTAAATCTCAATAGAAGGCATTCACAGAGTTGAAATATCACCTCTACTCAGCACCAGTGCTCGCATTACCAGACTTGCAACAACCATTTGAGGTCAACACAGATGCATCTGACTATGCTATTGGGGCAGTTCTTACTCAGCACGGGAATCCAGTGGTATATCACACTGAGACACTTTCAGACACATTCCAGAAGTATCCCACTTATGACAAAGAGATGTATTCCATTATGTAGGCCTACCGACAATGGAAACATTACATTTTTGGGAAGGAAAAGGTCATCCAAACAGACCACCGACCCCTGCAGTTCATACAGACCCAAGGGATATTACAAAATGATCTTCATTAGAAGCGGTCCACATACCTACAATAGTTCCATTTGAATATCAAGTATAAGAAGGGCAGCACAAATAATGTTGCAGATTTCCTCAATTGACCATCAATCATGGCGTTAACCACTGTGCTCAACTCTTATGGGCATGAGACTTCTGATTGGCCACTTCTCTATAAAAGCAACCCAGAATTTGGCCACACATACCAGACACTCTTGGAAGGTCATCATGTTCCAGCTTTTCACCTCCAGGATGCCCTGTTATGCCACCTGGGTCACCTTTGGTTTCCTTCAAGCGAGCGTGCTAAGATGATTTGGGAAGCACACTACAGTTAGGCTGCTGGGAATTTTCGGGGCGAGGAAATGGTGGCAATACTGCAGAAGTATTTCTATTGGCCAAATATTTGACAGGATGTCGGGAAGTACATCAGATCATGCACTGCCTGCGCTATTTCCAAACTGACCATCAAGAAGCGAGACCTATATACCCCGCTGCCTACCCCTAATCGACCTTGAGAATCCATCTCCGTGGATTACATGTCAAGCCTTCCTTATACTAAGCATGGAAACAACTGTGTTTTTGTGGTCGTCAACAGGTTCTCGAATATGGCCATTATGGCGGCCTATAAGAAGAGTATCATAGCAGAAGTCACTGCTAAACTCTTCTTTGAACAAGTGTGGGTACACTTTGGGATCCCATAGTCTATCATCTTAGATCAGGATAGCAGGTTCCACAGCGCATTTTGGTCCAGTCTCTGGTCGATGCTGGACACCTAACTCACTAAGTCCACAGCCTTCCATCCTCAAACTGATGGCCAGACAGAGGTTGTCAATAGGATGATCGTACACATTTTGCACATGTACAACTCAAAGCATCCATGCACATGGGATGAGAGACTAACCTATGTTCAGCACAACTGCAACCGGGCTCTCCACAGCTCGACTGGCCACAGCCCTTTTCAGGTTGGCTTGAGATTGCAGCCACTATGTCCCATTGATGTGGCCATGCCATTTGCAACTAGTCACGCAGATTTGGCTCATGTCCAGTCCGAAACAAATAAGGCAAACAGCTTCATTGAGCACATCCAACATATTCACCAGCAAGTCCACAACATTCTAGAGAAGTCAAATGCCAAGTACAAGCAACAACATGATCAACATCGGGTGCCACACAAGTTTCAGGTGGGCGACAAAGTCTGGTTGCATTTGCAAATGGAACACCTTACTAGAGCCTAACGGAAACTCAAACCACTCCGATATGGTCCTTACACCATTACCAAGGCTATAGGAGGCAATGCATTTGAGCTCAGCATTCCCCCATTCATTGGCCTACACCCATTGTTCAATGTGGACTACCTTTGGCTATACTTTCCACCATTACTAGACACATCCCACATTGCAGAACAACTCACACCCACAGAGTTAAATCCAAATTGCATGGAACAAGCTGGAACTGATCGGATCATGGACACACAAATCAAGCACAATTGCCAGTAGAATATTGAACTGTAGTGAGTTGTCAAAGCAAGCCAACTCCTTCACCAGGGCAAGTGGCTCACCAAGGACCATGTTCAGTAGAAGTTTCATCATCTCATGGAGGAACTCAATGTAATGGGGACCATTGCTTCCTAAGGGTGGAGGAATGATCCAGGTGGATATTGGTGGCCACCCGCCAAGTCCACTTGGACCCCCATCATTGTTTCTTTCAACTTTTTAGTTTTCTTAATTGTAGCACAGTTTACTATTTTTAGCAATTTTTCGGGTCTTGAACTTTCGGAGCCATTTTGAGGCCCTAAACAACGTTTTTTGGGAAAACTGGGAGCAACATGGGTCCTTGTACCAATGTTTCTATTCCCAAAGTTATAGTTCTCAGATAGGTCTTCCTAACGAGATATTATGCAATTCAAATGGAGATCGTATGCCAAAGTTACGACCCCGGGAAGTTGATGTACCAATTTACCCAAACAGGGCCCACATTTTGGCATTCCATCTTCTAGGGTTAGGTTTTTGGATTTTTAGGGTTTTTCATTGTTTCTCAAGAATAAATAAGCCTTCGAGCCTCATTGTAACATAGTTCAGAGGCATGTAGCCGCCACATCTCTTCTCAGAGATAAGCTACCATCGCCCTAGCTAGTTTATTTCCATTTCTATTTGTAAGCATTTTTCAGTATTTTACAGTAATGAAATGAAGTATTATTTCTACTGCATCTCTATATGTATGGTTATATATGTAATTTGTTGTGTTACTATTTAAGTCTGGATCAGTGGTATCAGAGCGGTCTTCTCTTTCTCTATTTTTTCTTTAAATGTCCCCAACGAGGTCAGTAAGGAGTTAGGGCTTGAACTGGTCAAACCTTTGCAAGACCAACCTCGAAAATCCCAACAGACTCCCATGGCATATGAAAAGAAAGATGAGGGGGCAGGAGATCCTAACAAAATCTTTCTCGAAGAGGCCCTCGAGCAACAAAGGAAAGCAATGATGGACAACTTTGCCCAAATCCTTCAGAGGCTACCCAGGGACGACACATCTACTTCCAGCAGCTACTCTGGAAGTGCCACACCCTTTAAGGTACAAGTTAACTTTGACATTCCCATATTTGAGGATCAAATAGATGCAGACGCCATAGATAAATGGTTAAATCTGCTAGAAGGGTATTTTTATGTTCATGATTTTTCTGGCCGGGAAAAGATTACTTTCACTCTTCTCAAAGCCGCCCCCCACATCAAGGACTGGTGGGAAACCTACTGTGAGCAAAAGGATGAAAGTACGACCTCACTTTTTTCAGCCACACCCACTTGGGATTCATTCCGGACTGCCATCAAGTAGTACTACCCTGTCGGAAGCTATGAGGATCAATACATAAAGTGGACCACGTTGTGGCAGGGAAGGGACCAAGACATGCTGGAGTTACCAATATTTTCCATACCCTTTGCACAAATTTGGGTATCAAATATTTAGAGCAACATTTGGTACTCAAATACCGCAGCTGCTTGCATAGGTACATCCAGGAAGAAATAGAATTCCTAAACATCTCCTCGCTCGGCTTGGCATACTGATATGCTGTCAAGATCGAGCAAAAGTTTAAACAGAAGAAGCGAGACTTTGGATCTACGAATCTGAAGCAAGGGAAAGGTGCCCCCGAACTGTAGAACAAAGTAAAAAGCCAAGGTGGAGCAGCCCAAGACAACACGCCAAAGCTACAAGCAAATAACAATGCCGCGAAGCTGAAAAAGGACACAAGAAAGTTGTGTGAGTTCCATAAGAGCTCCACTCACAACACAAGTGAGTTTCGGGCCAAGTAGTCACTGGTGGCTGAGCTAAAGGTTTCAGAATCAGATGCATGTTTTGACTCTGGGTCTGAACCCGATAAGGGGAATGAAAAAGGGAAGCCCAACACCAGCGTTGCCACCACTAGGAGGAGTCTCTCTTCCACTCCCAGATGTGGGTAAAGGGCTCCCCACTAAAGTTCATTTTCAACAGCGGGAGCCAAAAGAACCTCATTTCGGTGGAGGTTTTGAAGCGGATGGGTTTACCGACCACAGCACATCCACAACAGTACACCATCGGGTGGCTTCACCAAAGACGGGATCTTCGCATGAACCAGCAGTGCCGCCTTCCATACAACATCAAGCCCTTCATGAATGAGGTATTGTGTGACATTGCTCCCCTTGATGTTTGTGATGTATTATTAGGACAACCATACTTGTGGAAGTGACATGTTGTGTATGAATCAAGGCCCCATGTTGTTATTGTTACTTTTTGAAATAAGTTGTACAGGATACCGGAGGTAGCACACCTACTGCCATCTCTTTGGTTACTGCAAAACAATGCAGTAAGCTCATTTCCAAAATGGGGAAATTTGTTTTCCTAATGATACGCCCTCAAGGAAAGAAGAAGAAGGTGGCCACGACCTCTAGATAAGGCCCCTCTGCACGATAACTACAGATGGATAAGGTCGTGGAGGAGTACGAGGACATCTTCACCTCCCCCATAGGGGTTCCTCTGCATTGTCAGGTCAAGCACTCCATTGATCTGACCCCAGGTGCATCGCTGCCCAATGGACCAATCTATCAGCGCTCTGTTCTTGAGAATGATGAAATCAAGAGGCAGATTTAGGAGTTGCTGCAGAAAGGTCACATCTGTCCAATTTCATCACCCTGTGGGAGCCCAATCATGTTGGTATAGAAGTAGGATGGGACTTAGAGACTCTGTATTGATTATCCGGCGCTGAACAAGATCATTGTCCATAATAGGTACCCCATTCCATGGATTGATGACCTCCTGGACCAACTGAAGGGGGGAAAATATTTCAGCAATCGATTTGAAGTTAGGATATCACCAGGTACCAATCGAAACCTCTGATGTGTGGAAGACTACCTTCAAAGCCAAGGAGGGCCTTTTCGAATGGTTGGTTATGCCTTTCGAATTGATGAATGTTCCTGCAACCTTCATGAGGCTAATGGATGATATTTGCGGCCATTCACCAACTCATTTGTAGTGGTATACTTTAATGACATCCTGATCTTCAACCAGAGTTGGGAAGAGCACCTCCACCACATCCGGCAGGTTCTCCAAACATTGCGGCAACACAAGTTATGTGCTAATTTGGAGAAATTCACTTTTGGCATGACCCAAGTTTAGTATCTGGGATACATTATTGATGAATGGGGGGTGCATGTGGATCTAGCCAAGATCTAATTCATTAGGGATTGGCCATCTCCAACCACTCTAATAGAGCTCCACAGCTTTCTAGGTCTTGCCAACTTCTACCGCAGGTTCGTGTTGGGATTTTCTCATATCACTTGGCCCTTGAGTCAAGTCACCAAGGGAGGAGCGAAAGAAAAATTCTTTTGGTCTGAGTCTCAACAGAAGGGATTCAGAGAGCTGAAAGGTCGCCTCTGCTCGGCACCAGTGCTCGCATTACCATACTTGCAACAACCATTTGAGGTCGAGACAGATGCCTCTAACTATGCTATTGGGGCAGTCCTTACTCAACACGGGCATCCAGTGGCATATCAGAGTGAGCACAGTCCGGAAGTATCCCACTTATGACAGAGAGATGTATTCCATTGTGCAGGCCTGCCGACAATGGAAGAATTACATTTTGGGGAAGGAAACGGTCATCCACACACACTACCAACCCCTGTAGTTCATACAGACCCAAGGGAAATTGCAAAATGATCACCATCAGAAGTGGTCCAGATACCTACAGCAGTTCCATTTGAATATCAAGTATAAGAAGGGCAGCACCAATAATGTTGCAGATTGCCTCAGTCGACCACCGATCATGGCATTAACCACCGTGCTCAACTCTCGTGGGCACGAGACTTCTAATTGGCCACTTCTGTACAAAAGCGACCCAGAATTTTACCACACATACCAGACGCTCTTGGAGGGTCAGCATGTTCCAGATTTTCACCTCCAGGATGCCCTGTTATGCCACCTGGGTCACCTTTGTGTTCCTTCAAGCAAGCGTGCCAAGATGATTTGGGAAGCACACTATAGTCGAGCTGCTAGGCATTTCGGGGTAGAGAAAACGGTGGCAGTACTGCGGAAGTATTCCTATTGGCCAAATCTTTGAGAGGATGTCGAGAAGTACATCAAATCATGCACTGCCTGCACCATTTCCAAACCGACCATCAAGAAGCAAGGTCTCTATACCCTGCTGCCTACCCCTAGTCGACCTTGGGAATCCATCTCCATGGATTACATGTCAGGCCTTCCTTCTACTAAGCATAGAAATGACTGTGTTTCTATGATCATTGAAAGGTTTTCAAAGATGGCCATTATGGCAGCCTGCAAGAATAATATCACAGCAAAAGTCACTGTTAAACTCTTCTTTGAATGAGTGTGGGTACACTTTTGGATCCCACAGTCTATCATCTCAGATCGAGACAACAAGTTCCTCAGCACATTTTGGTCCAGTCTCTGGTTGATGTTGGACACCTAACTCACTAAGTCCACAGCCTTCCATCCTCAAACTAATGGCCAGACAGAGGTTGTCAAGATGATGATCGTACACATTCTATGCATGTACAACTCAAAGCATCCACGCACATGGGATGAGAGCCTCCCCTATGTTCAGCACAACTACAACCTGGCTCTCCACAGCTCGACTGGCCACATCCCTTTTCAGGTTGGCTTGGGATTGCAGCCACTATGTACCATTGATGTGGCCATGCCATTTGTAGCTACTCACACAAATTCAGCTCATGTCCAGTCCAAAACAGATAAGGCAAACAGCTTCATTGAGCACATCCCACATGTTCGCTAGCAAGTTCATGACATTTTGGTGAATTCAAATGCCAAGTAAAATCAGCGACATGATCAACATCTGGTGCCACACAAGTTTCAGGTGGGCGACAAAGTCTGGTTGCATTTGCAAAAGGAACGCCTTACTGGAGCCTATCGAAAACTCAAACCACTCCAATATGGTCCTTACACCATTACCAAGGCTATGGGAGACAATGCATTTGAGCTCACCATTCCCCCATCCTTGTCCTACACCCAGTGTTCAATGTGGACTGCCTTCGGCCATACTTTCCACCATTACTAGACACATCCGACATTGCAGAACAACTCACACCCATAGAGTTAAATCCAGATTGCATGGAACAAGCTGAAACTGATCGGATCATGGACACAAAAATCAAGCACACTCACCAGTAGAATATCCAACTGTATCGAGTTGTCAAAGTAGGCCAACTCCTTCATGAGGGAAAGTGTCTCACCAAGGACCAAGTTCAGCAAAAGCTTCCTCATTTCATGGAGGAACTCAATGCAATGGGGACCATTGCTTCCCAAGGGGGGAGGAATGATCCAGGTGGATATTGGTGGTCACCTGCCAAGTCCACTTGGAACCCCACCATTATTTCTTTTAGCTTTTCAGTTTCCTTAATTGTAGCACAATTTACTATTTTTAGCAGTTTTTCGGGTCGTGAACTCCCGGAGCCGTTTTGAGGCCCTAAACTACATTTTTGGGGAAAACTAGGAGCAACATGGGTCAATGGATTGATGTTTCTCTTACCAAACTTGTAGTTCTCAGATAGATCTTTCTAACGAGATATTGTGTGCATCAAATGGAGATCGTATGCCAAAGTTATGATCCCGGGAAGTTGATGTACCAATTTACCCGAACAGGGCCCACAGTTTGGTGTTTCATCTTATAGGATTAGGTTTTTGGATGTTTAGGGTTTTCCATTGTTTCTTAACAATAAATAGGCCTTCGAGCCTCATTGTAACACAGTTCAAAGGCATGTAGCCGCCACATCTCTTCTCAGAGATAAGCTACCATCGCCCTAGCTAGTTTATTTCCATTTCTATTTGTAACCATATTTCAGTATTTTACAGTAATGAAATGAAGTATTATTTCTATTGCATCTCTATATGTATGGTTATATCTGTAATTTGTTGCATTCCTATTTAAATCTGGATCAGACTTCACACACCTGCTCCAACCCCAAGTACCGTGCCATCCTTATTTGGCTTCCCAGCTACACAACCACCCCTAATTGCAATCGAACCACACCTACCACCACAAACCCCCGACACTTCCCGAACTAAGCCTCCATTAGTGGGACCACCCCACGATGGATGCTCAGAAATCCGGCCCACCAATGCCACCTTCGACTCATTGATGCCCCACCCTAGCTAAAAGAAGCTCCCTTCCGCTGGGGTAGGGAAGGGGAATTATGCAACATTGGTCGCATGGTGAGGTAACAAGGATACACCTCTAATGTATAAACAACATTAAACAATGACCCCTCTCAACGCACCATGAACTGCAACAGAGCCACAAGCAGCTCTGAATTGTCTAATAAACTCTTACTTCTCGAAACTTCAAACCTTCTCTCCCCAACCCAGGGAGTTGCAACTGGAACCTACGAAAATGTAACAGATAAACCAAACAGAGACCTTGTCGTCGCCTCTACTAGAAAAAGCTCCAAGGAACAAATTCGTAAACAAAAAGGGTTGACCCCAGGCATAGACACAAGAGGCATGAACCCAAACTGATAACTAGTCTCTGCAGACACCTTCAGACCATATTTCCACCACCGAACCCTAATTCTTCCCACCCAACAATAGATCTCAAGAATCCACAGAAAAATCACAAAGATAAGAGAACCCAAAAGATAAATGGCTAACAGGAGACTTAGACACCCTCTCGAGCATAGAAAAAAACCAAGAAGAGAGCTAACAAATAACACAATAATGAGTCCTAAAGTCGCCCCAATTACCATGCATAAGTCACTAGCCTCTGAAAAAATGAGAAAACATGCAAAGGGAGAGGAACTTAGCATTTTTTAGAGTCAAACTTGGTGGAGGAGACAACGACGACGAAATTTCCACCAGTCCTAGACTAGCCAAAGGCCAAAGAAACCCATCTGACTACTAGAGTTCGGACCATGAGAAAATAACCACCAAAGTATCACAACATAATATAAATCCTAAAACGCGATAGGCACCATAAACCCACCACCCTCTCTCCCTCTTAATCCCGAAGAGAAGAAACAGAACATCACAAGCATCACTTTAATCTTTATTGTACACCATATGTGATGGGAGTACAAGATGAATATCCTCCATATCATCCACCAAATGTTCTTGTTCATGGCACACACGATAGACTGCCCTCGATGTTCATCACCCCATCAACAATTTTTTAATTTTCTATTTTTGTTTATAAATATAACGAGCTATATTCCCAATGCTTGTATCGTAAAATATTTAGTAAAGATTTGAAATGTTCCACATTTTTCTTTATTTTTATATTTTTGTTAAATATTAATGGTAATAAAAGGAAAAAATCATACATATCAAACTTTCATGACAAATAATAATGCGCAATTAAATCACGTGGTCTACATTTGTTTAAAAATTTTAATAATTAAATTTTTGAAAACAAAAGTGAATATTAAATTTGAATAAAAATTATATATATATAACTTTATAATTTTTTTTTTATATATATATAACATACCATTTAAAAAATTAAAAATAGAATAAATAGTTGTAATAAAGGGAAAAAAATCACACATGACAAATACTAGTGTGCAATTAAGTCACCTAGTCTGTATTTGCTTAAAAAATTCATTAATTAGATTTTTGAATATAAAATTGGGTATTAAGTTTAACATATATATAATATTAATAATAATTATAACTTTTATATATATTAATCATTCAATTTAAAAATGAAAATGTTTTTTAATATATAAGTTTCTTTATATATTATTAAAATATTATAGTTATAATATAAATATATAAATTTATGTAATTTAATTGTATATAGTATAAATAAAATAAAAAATAAAAAAATATATATATCATTTATTAAAAAAATAATAAATAATAACAAAATTTAAAGATTAAAATATTTTTTAAATGCACATATATTTTATATATATTTTATTTTATATTTTATTAAAATATTACACTTTTACTATAATAATTTATAAATATATATAAATAAATAAAATTAACATATATATATTCTTCGGTGAAAGAATTCTGAGACTCGGTGAAAGAGTTAAAAACAACTCTATATATTCTTCGCATATATTCTTCGGTGAAAGAGTACTCTATATATTCTTCGCATATATTCTTCGTTGAAAGAGTTCTGAGGCTCGGTGAAAGAGTTAAACACGTACTTTATATATTCTTCGCATATATTCTTTGGTGAAAGAGTTAAAAACATACTCTATATATTCTTTGCATATATTCTTCGATGAAAGAGTTCTGAGGCTCAGTGAAAGAGTTAAACACGTACTCTATATATACTTCGGTGAAAGAGTTCTGAGGCTTGGTGAAAAAAGTTAAACACGTACTTTATATATTCTTCGCATATATTCTTCGGTGAAAGAGTTTTGAGGCTCAGTGGAAGAGTTAAAAATGTACTCTATATATTTCTTCGCATATATTCTTCGATCTGCGGGCTGGGGTGGGCACGGGTGATCTGCAGTCAGGTTTGTTGATATCAGGTGCACACATTCCTTGTCTTTTTCTTTTTTTCTTTTTCTAATACATATTTGCTCATATAATTTCAAGTATGAATATTTCACCACAGTTACCAAAGATTACCAAGGGCAGACCTAGCATAGTTACTCTACAAGGCCTTTATGTGTATATAGAGTCTTTAGAGAAACGTAGAGAAGAAAGAGAAGCCAACCTACAAAAAGAGTTAGAAGCCATGTTGGAAAATAAATTTGCATCTCTTGAAGACACAATCTAAAAACAAATAGAAATTAAAATAGAACTATTGGAGAATAAAATGGAAGCAATGGGGACTAGATTGCAGGTTATAGAAAAACAAAACCAAGATACTAACCAACCATTCCAGCAAGGAGATGTTGATACTTTAGAGAGTCGTAAAATGAAAGACATGATTAAAGAACTAGAAGAAAAAGTTAATAGCTGCCTCACCCTAAATAATGTGGTAGATAAGTTAGATATCAAACCAATTAAAGATGAAATGAAAAAATTAATAGAATTGGACCACGAACGTAACAAAAGGGCCTTGAACCTTATAATCTTCGATTTAAAAGAGGAAGTAGATGAGGATACTTTAGCCTTAGCCCAAACAGAATTACATAATAGATTATAAATTGAAGCGGTGTGTCTCACAGAAGCAACAAGGTTGGGGAAATTAACCGAGAATAAAGGAAGACTAATCCACATAAAGGTGAGCTCCACTGATCATAAGTACAACATACTTAGTAAAACCTCAAGTCTAAAAGGAACGGGAATATTCATAAATGAAGATCTCATTCCAGAAGATCAAGCAGAATTAAGAAAGGAGGTTAAAAAGGTAAAAGAAGCTAGAAAGGAAGGAAAATGGGCAATAATAAAAAATAGAAAAGCATTTATTCGAGATAGAAACCAAAAATATAGTAATCAATAGCAATTAAACATGCTTCAGATCCTTTCTTGGAACTGTCGGGGCTTCCCATGGAACAAAGGCCCCAAGCTAAGTTGGATTTCAAATGATGTTGATATTATTTTGCTTGTTGAAACTTGGGAGCACGAAGAATCTAAGGTCCCTAACATAGATGGCTTTACGCTATGGTCTACCTGGAACAAGCGATCCTCCCGTAGAGGCATTGGGGGAATAGCTTGTTACATTAAGAAGAACATCTCCCCCCATGCTAGGATTTATAAAAATGACCCTCACAACCAATATAGTTGGATAGAGATCAGAGATATTAATAATAAAAATTCCTACATAGAAATATGTTATTTCCCCCCATCAATTCTAACTTCTATAAGAAGAAGAATCTAGATAAAACTAACCCTTACAATGGTTTAGAGAATGATATTTCTAGCCTAAGGAATGACAGTAATATCCTTTTAATAGGTGACTTTAATTCTTTAACTTCAAACAACCAAGCTATTATTCTAAGCAATCATTCCAACCCTAATCCTCTTTGGTTAGACGAAGACCCTACTTTGGCTAGTAGGTACAAAAGGAGCTCTGAAGACCTTGGGGAAAATTTGTTTAGGTCAGAGCTAGTTAAGCAAGGTAGTGCTCAGGATCTCATAATTTGCAACGGTCTAAAGAAGTGGCCCAATTCCAGCAAGATGACCTGCATCCATGGACTTGGTAGCAGTGTGGTAGACTACGTTATTTCCGATCTCCCATTATACAATGAAATAATAAATTTTGACATCTTAAACGACCACGAACCTGACTCTGATCATAGGCCTTTACTTATAACTCTCAATTTTGTCATGCATAGAGTTCCCACAGAAAATAATACTTATAGCCAAAAGAACTTAATATTTGATAGAAATAAAAATGATCTCTTTCTAAATGAATTAAAAACTAACTTGCTTCCTTTATCTAGTATAGACAACATAGAAGACCTCTATCATAATTTTACTACAACCCTCTCATATTCTATTAACAAATTCTCAATTGAAGTTTCAAATAATAAAAGAAATAGCAAAACCAATCCATGGTATGACAAAGAGTGTAAAAGTGCGAGGAGATCAATTAAGGAAGCTGTTGATGAATCTCTTAAAATGGACAAGATAAAAATATATAAAGCCCTAACTAAAAGGAAAAAGAGGCAGTACATTCGTCAAAGACAAGAGAATCTCTTACACCTCTCTAGGTAGCTCCTAAGAAATTTTGGAGGCAAATTCTGACTAGGAAGACTAAAGATAATAATAAAATTGCTCTTCACTATTGGAATTCCTATCTTAAAAAGCTTTATGAATCTCCAAATGTCATGGATAATTTGGAAACCCTGCTCACAACGAAAGAAGTTTTCTCTTTAGAAGACATTAAGTTTGGGGTTAATCGCCTTGCTAATGGGAAAGCTAAGGACATTGAAGGTTACTAGGCGGAAATCTTAAAAATTGGAGGTCTTGTCCTCATCCCCCACATCCACAAGCTTTTCAATCAAGTAGTCAAGCAAGGGTTCCCTAAGCCTTGGACTGAGAGCCTCATTATCCCTATTTTTAAAAGTGGGGATGCAAATAACCCCTCTAATTATCGGACAATTATGATCAGCCCTCTCTTAGCTAAGTTATATGGTAGTATTTTGGAAAAGAAGTTAAGCATATTGCTTGAAAGTGAAGGTAAGGGGGCTAAAGGCCAAGCAGGTTTCAGGAGGCATCACTCAACAACAAACCACTGCGTTACACTTAGGATCATTGCGGAGGAATGTCGTAATGATAAATCCAATTTATTTTTTTGCTTTGTAGACTTTAGAAAGGTTTTCGATACGGTTCCTAGATACAACCTTTGGAATAGATTAGAAGAGCTGAAGGTTCCTCTCGAGTTGAGAGCTGCCACTATAAGGTTATATGAGAATGTAATTGCCAAGCTAAAGAGCAATGAGGAGTGGTCGAAAGATATTAAGTGTAACATCGGAGTTAAACAAGGTTGCCCCCTCTCCCCTACCCTAGTTGGCATTTACATCGATAAGCTCGAAGGCTATTTAGAGGAAGCAGGATGTGATGGCACGATCTTAGCTGGGATAGTTGTCATCCTTCTTCTCTATGCTGACGATATTGTTCTTTTGGCAAGGTGCCCATCTGATCTTGATAAGCAACTCAGGCTTCTTAAGGATTTCTGCTCTACCATGGGTATGACTGTTAACACTGACAAAACAAAAGTTATGATTATCAAATCCAAGAAGGACACTTATGCTAATTTTATGTATGACAATAATAACTTGGAGGAAGTGTATTCTTACAAGTACCAAGGAATTGATATTCATCACAAGCTCAACTGAAACCATAGCATTGAGAAAAGAATTAATGGGGGGTGGAAAGCTTATTTTGGTCTCAAAAATAAGTGTAAAACGTCAAACCTTGTAATGTGGGATAAAAAGGAGTTCCTCTTTGAAACTTTAGTCACTCCTGTTATCTTATATGGTTGTGAGGTTTGGAGTTGTAGCATCTCCAAAGAATCATGGAGAAAGATTGAGCAAATCCAGAAGCGTTTTATAACTTATAACCTGAAAATTAAAAGTAATACACCCTATCCTATTCTCCTTATAGAAGCAGGTATTTCCCCTATTGAGAGCCTAGCTATGATTAGGTTTCTGCTGTACAAGCACAAACTCAATAACATAGACAATCATAGACTTCCTAAGCTAGCTTTAAATTCCAGCCAAAACCACCTAAGGCTCAATCGGGGGTGGCATAAAGACACAAGGGCCTGGTTAAACTATTGGGAGATCAACGAGAATGATGCATTGCAAAACATAAATAACATTAAAGATATTGTTACTTCTAAGTTCAAAGAAAAAATGTGGTGTGAGAAAGATTTAGCGGCTAAAATAAAATTAAGTTATTATAAGAAGGTCATCAACCCCACCCTAGAAGATCAAAAGTATCTCTCTATTTTAACTAGCTCAAAGAAGAAAATTAATATAGAAAAGATTAGAACGAATTCTCATGAGCTCCATAGTGAAACAAGTCGTTGGGCAGTTCGTAAAACGCCATCGATGGAAAGGATCTGCCATATATGTGAGAATAAGAACATCGAGGATGAAAACCACTTCCTCTTAGAGTGCCCCGCGTACAACCACATTAGATCTCAGTTTCACAATCTTTGTTACAATACTGAACTTCCTAGCCTTTTACAATGTCAAAATTATAGTGAGCTCGAGAGGCTTCTCTCCAAGCTTTTTGAGCATAGGAACAAAATCTTAAATCAAAATAAATAATTTGTTTCTTTAGGTCCGATACACCAATGTTTGGTCTCATCATCATCATCATCATCATCATCATCATCATCATCATCATCATCATCATCATCATCATCATCATCATCATCATCATCAAATAATAACAAAATTAAAATTAAAATATTTTTTAAATTTACATTTATATAATTAAAATATTATACTTTTTATTATAATTGTTTATAAATATATAAATTTATATAATTTAAATGTGTATGATATAAATAAAAAATTAACATATCAAAATTGTGAAATTAAACATAAACACATAAAAATAAAAATAATTATTAAAATAAAAATAAAATACTATTAAAAAAATTCATATAAATTAACAACATTACTTCAACCTCCTCCAAAAAAAAATTGATTGATTCCATATTGGTATCATCTTCCAAAAACTCCAAAAATTGACTTATTCCATATTGGTGTTATCTTCCAAAAGCTAATTTAATCTATATGGGTGGCTCCCTGGTCTTGAAGTTTGAAATTTAGATACAACATTAATTTAGAATTTTTGTTTTTTAATCCAGTAAATTTTTAGCCTTTAAAATTTTATTATTTTTTTTTTATAACCACTCTTTTTAAGTTTAAATTCACTGTGATTTTATAACTAATTTGAAATAAATTTCAGTGTAATATTAATGTTTGATTTGAGCATATTTCATTTTAGGTTTGGGATATTAAGGTAATTTCAA
The DNA here is from genome assembly GCA_031772625.1 of Pinus tabuliformis. NCBI lineage: Eukaryota > Viridiplantae > Streptophyta > Pinopsida > Pinales > Pinaceae > Pinus > Pinus tabuliformis. The sequence goes on from CM062819.1 coordinate 707,715,184, forward strand.
TGTAATATTAATGTTTGGTTTGAGCATATTTCATTTTAGGTTTGGGATATTAAGGTTTGGTTTGTTATTATTTTACTTAAGATTGTTGGAGTGGTTTTTAGTGTGATTTTTTGGATTTTTAAGAGTTTGAATTTCGCAGTTCAAGAATTGAGGTGAAATCTTTATTTATATTATTTAAATTGGTTTTTTAAGTGTATATGGATTTAGTACTCTGAAAAATCTTAGGATACTTCAATTATGTAGGTGTTATCCATCAAACTTGTGATTTCAATAAATTCTTGCTGGATTTTAGAGAAATTAGACTAAAAAATCAATTCTAACAACAATAACTTTGGGGAAGTTAGAATTTAATCAATTTTGTTTGCCAATGGCATAGGAAAGGAGTTTGGTATTTATCCCTGTGGGATAGATTTGGTCTCTTTCCTTGATGGATAATTTTGAAATAAAAGGGAAAAAAATGATTCCTATGATCAAACTTTCATGCCGTACATAATACACAGTACACTGTACAAGAGAAGGAGAATAGCACCTTCTCGTCCCTTTTTTCCCTCACGCCCTTCTTTGTACAGGAAGGCAGAAAATACAGTTGTTACTGAAGACATGATGCATAATGCTCCCTGTCTCCATATTTAGCCCTCTGCTCTGCTTGTTCCACAAATGAATAGCATAAGTTTCCTTCTCCAACTGGATAATCTTCGTGTTTCTCCACTTTACATGTTCCTTGTCACCGGGACTCATAAAATAACTGGAAATGTGAAGCCAATCCACAGGATAAAATGCAATGGGTGGCACGATTTTGAAGTCATGGCGAGTCCGTTTGGCAAGATGGGTGACAACTCGACTGACGAGGTAAGGACCATTGTGACCCCATCTGTTACAGTCGACCGTGAGCACAAACTCCTTTATGAACTTCAACAACAGAGGATGCTGTTTATCGAACGCCAAAACTGCATTATTCAGCCGATTCCACTGCCCACTTTGGGTATCTGCGCTCTGCGAAGGATTTGGAAGCTTGGGAGGCTATCCCTGAACCACTTGATTCTCCCCTGCCGGTTCATGTGAAGCGGTGCGTGCTCTAAACTGGCGACATTCCTTACGGGTTTCGACACTGAGCTGCCATTGACAGATAGTTGAAGGTCATGTCGAATCTCCTCCCGGGAGGCGTTGGGTTCTATGTTTAGGGTTACAGAGGAGACATGATTGTGCATATAAAATTTGGGAATTGAGGTGAGACAGGCATGGAACGCTAGAAAGTATTAGAGAATGACAACCAGTGGCAGTAAAAGTAGCAGAGAAGAAGAAATTAGCTGGAAGTGGGATTTCAACCTTTTCTGGCTCTTTATCGAGATCTTAGCTTTATTGGTTTTGGGAACAATTGTTTCTTCGTGGAGGTGGGTTGAAGTCTTCCAAAACATGGTGTAACATGTAGGTTATCAACTCTCCAATTTTTAAAGAAAAAACACATCTCTGTGCTTTCCTCTTCATGCACAGACTGCTCAGGCCAATGCAAATTATAGCCATATCGGTTGCTTCCTCTTCTCTTTCTTGCTCTTTCCTCTGACGGCCAATGTGACTTATTCCATATTCGTTGCTGCCTCTTGCCCAGTCTTCCGACTAATAACCATCAATCAACGCCGTCGACGACTTGACCCTCTCAGGCGCGATGCGACCGTCACTTAACTCCCAGTCGTAACTAATATAATCTGAATGGCTCAAATGAATCTCTGTCAAAATCTCCCACGTTGATCTCGCAACTAATATAATCTGAATGGCTGAAATGAATCTCTGTCCAAATTTCCCACGTCTACAGTAATTTATAGATAAATTTATAGAACGCAAGTTTTTGTTTATTATAGTGTTTGTTTTGTTTATTATAGTGTTTGTTTGGAAACATGATTACTATTACACCAAAATTTATAAGTGTTAGTAAACTCACACATCTCTAGAATTGATAAATTTATAGAACGCAAATTTTTGTTTATTATAGTGTTTGTTTGGAAACATGATTACCATTACACCAAAATTCATAAGTGTTAGTAAACCCACACATCCCTAGAATTAACTGATCCAGAAAACGCTGATCCAGAAAACGCAAAAAACGCGTTGGATCAACACCGTCATTAATTAACAAAAAGCACAACACAAGGAATACTTCAACCTGGTTACCTCATCGATGATGTTAGATCCATTGACTTCTTTTCAAAACGTGGCAAAATGGTTACGCATCGTTGATGTAGATTTATGCCTTTTTTTCCAAAGGTGACCAAACATCTCTATATGGCGTTAGGTTTTTTTAATGGTAGAACTTGTCATCATAGTGACATGGTGACGATAGTCATTCTTGACTATGATTTGAAATTACATGTTAACTTTGATCATCCACACAGCATTATTATTATTAATGGTTTTACTTTCTGACGTTTGGTTGACATTTTGGACCTTTTTATGGAATTATGAATTTTGATAATATTGTAGGTTGTTTAAATCGTATTTCATGGAATTATGGTTTTTTATAATATTTTGTGGTTTAAATTGTATTTATAAATATATTTTTTTTGGAATAATTAAATTAATGATGGTTAGTTTTTATTAAGATTTATCTTAAAAAATAAGAAATTAATCAAAATTTGTTAATATTTTATTTTTATGTTAAAAAATAATTAAAAGAAATGTTTTTAGTTTGGTCGAATTTAAAATAAATTTTAGAAAACTTATAAGCTTCTATGTTTTTTTTTGTTTAAATAAAGCTTTATATAAACTCTTCGTGGGTTGATAAGGGATGCACATGACGCATTCCTTTATCAATTTTATATAAAAAAATAATATATCTAAAAATTAAAATTTATTTTCACTTATTTTTACAAAATTGAGAGTTTTTTTTCACCATTGACCTTGGATTTAGAAAATATGATATAGTTTTAAGTAAAGTTTTATGTTTTACAGTTAACTCTGGATTTAATAAATATATCCATATTTAATCCTTAAAAATGCAACATCAAACGTGCTTAAATATGGAAATAATATTCTCCTACAACCTTAATGCAACAACTCTCAAGTCCAAAGGAACCTTTATTGTTCTACACTATTCCAAAAGTTAGTCACGAGAACTATGCCAAAATATATTTCTAAAGCCATTGAAATAATGTAGGAATTTGGTTTATTGTGGAAAAAGTCCTTGAAATTGTTCTGAATCATGATAAGGTAGTCCATGGTTGAATAATAACTAGTAAATTTTTCCTTGCCATGGTTTTCTTACCATATATTGATGTTATTTTTCAAAATATTTGTATACTACTTGGCTAAAAAGGGGCTAATCATAATGGTCTCATAATTAGAGGGATTGCTTTTATCTCCATTTTTAAAATTAGGTATGATAAAGTTTTGAGTCTAAGGTTTAGGGAAGCTCTATTATATTGCTAAATTAAAGAGTTTATGGATGTGAGAGATGAAGACAGACCCTCAATCTTTTAATATTTTTACTAAGTAGCATACATTGTCCTTAACTTTTTCTTTTGGGAGTTGCTTAACCCCAAATTCTATGTCATTTATTGAAAATCTTTCTTCCTTTGTAGAAATGATTTGAATGTTTCCCAAGACATTATGGAATTCATAAAGATTTCTAGGGTATTGATTCTATCCTCTTAAGGGAATCATATTGTTTTATTTAGTTTTACAAATTAAATTTCCTAAGATGTATTTTAGATGCACAAACTTTTCTTACTTTCTATTTATATAACACCTTTTTCCCCTTATGATTAGAACTTTGTATATATTATCTTATTCAATTTTAAATACTCTAGAAATATTGCTAATAAATTTCCTAGTAATTTTACACTCTTTATCATATTCAAGACTCATTAAAAATATAGATAACCACTTTCCTAGAAATTTTACAATCTTCATGATAACAGAATTTCAATTTCCTCATTAAAATATTAGTCATTAAGGATTTTATTCATAGTAAATTTTAGAGTGAGAAAAGCTATATGTCTATGATACTCATCGTTATTTAAAAAGATTTTATTCATGATAAATTTTAGAATTAAAAAAGCTACATGTCTTTAATGCTCATCGTCATTTAAAAAGTCAAAATTTAATATTTAGTTGTATAAGAGATATCAAATATTATATAATCTAAGGCGCTCTCACTAAAACATGAATGCATGTCATTCTATTGGAGCTAAACCATTTCCTTAAACCCTTACAAATTATTAAATTTAAATCTCTGGTATGTAAAATTTACCCAAAAATTCTAACCTAAAACAAACTTCTTATCTATTCATAAAAGATTAGTGTTAGAATCAATTTTTTAAATAATAATTTGTTTTAACATTAAAGTTATGTCAACAAAAGAATATACTAGCCTCATTAATGAGTTGAAAAATAACACATTTCCCTACAAAGTTTCTTAGCATGAATAATGCACATATAATTAATATACAACCGTGTATCCACATGTATCAATTATTATTTTTTAATTATAATAAATTATAAGTGTCTTTTTAATTTCTAATGTATTTCCACACCAATCTCTTTATTATGGGATTTTTGTTTTTTCATATCAATAAAAAAAAATTAAATCACATTTAACATATACTTTTTATTTAACCAAAAGATAAATCCAATTTAACCTAAAATTTTGTTTTATAAAAAGCCATAACATTTTTAAGTGAAAAGTTGGAATGTGGTAACTTTTTTGAGTGAAGATTGGGAATGTTTCACATTTTTATTTATTTTTATATTTTTTCCATCTATTTTAAATGAATAATAAAATAAATAGTTGAAATAAAGTATTGTGAAGAGTTGGTTTATATCTCTCTTAGATAATTTCAAAATAAAAAGGAAAAAATCATGTTAATATCAAATTTTCATATCATTCATAAAATACAGTAGATTGAATAGTGTTGGAAAGGAAAAGGAGAATAGGCACAAAATGACACAAATAATTCACACAAAACACACATGAGTTGTGACTCTTCTATTGATCACACAAAAACTCGATGTTTATAATGAACCTGGTGAGGGGTATTTAAACTTTTTCCAACTAGCGACTCGCCCAAAATAACTTAACATACAACCAGACACTAAATTCAACTTTACTCAAAATAAGACTTAACTCGACTTGGCTCGACTCAGTTAATTGACTCTCTAATTTTAGTCAACTCTTCATAAGGGAGTAATTATCTATCTTTAACATTGCCCCTTAATTACGACCGCTAAACCAAGACATGACTCATGACAACTTAAACATGCCTGTTGGTCTATGTCTCATCTAGGCTTACAACCAAAGTTTCCTCTATGAAACTCAAATACATATTTCGCTAATGGCTTAGTGAATATATCAACCAATTGATCATTAGATTTACAAGGCTTCAAGTAGACTTCTCCATTGCTCACTAGTTCTCTAATAAAATGAGATCTTGTATCAATATGCTTTCTCTTTTGATGAAACACACTATTATTGGATAGTGAAATCGTTGAGATGTTGCCACAATATATTGTTGTTGATCCTTGCCAATTTTTCTTGAGTCCATCCAATACTCTTCTTAACCATACTGCTTGGCATGCTGCTGATGTCGCTACTACACATTCTGCTTCTGCTAATGAAAGTGTCACAATAGGTTGCTTCTTAGATTCCCATGAAATAACACCTGAACCAAGATGGAACACATAACCATAAGTTCTCTTCTTACCATCCAAACTGCCTGCAAAATCACTATCTATATATCCAATCTTGTCATTCTTCTTTGTGTTTGCATACATTATGCCACAATATGTAGTTCTTGTTATGTATCTTAGAATTCATTTTCCTACTCTCCAATGTGAGTCTTTTGGAGTCTCTATAAATCTGTAAATTAAACTCACTCGCATAATATTTGGTCTTGTAGCCGTGAGATACATGAGGATACCAACCAATCTTTTGAATAGAGTTGGATTGACATATGATCCTTCATCATCCTTGCTTAACTTTGTACCCGTTGCAACTGGTGTAGGGGCAGGTTTACAATTTTCCATCCTGAATCTTTCAGCAAATCTTTAGCATATTTATTTTGACAGATAAAGATTCCATTTTCAGATTGTTCAACTTCTATGCCAAGAAAGTATCTCAAAAGACCAAGATTTTTCATCTCAAATTCTTTCTTCATGGCTGGTTTAAATTCATCTAACTCAAGATCACATGTATAAATAATGTCATCCACATATAAGTAAACAATCAAAATCTGTCCATGCTCATTTACCTTTGTGTACAAGTTAGGCTCAATGTTACTTTTGTAAAATCCATTCTTGATCATGTAGTTGTCAATTCTACTATAATAAGTTGTAAGCGCTTGCTTGAGTCCATAGAGTGATCTCTTCAACCTGTAAACTTTATCTTCTTGTCCCTCAACCTCATATCCTGGAGGCTGCTGCACGTAAATTTATTCTTCTAGAATTCCATTCAAGAAGGCTGATTTCACATCCATTTGATATAATTTCCACTTGTTTTATGTTGTTGTGGCTAAGACTACTCTTACAGTTTCCAATATGGCTATCGGAGCAAACATTTCTCCAAAATATATTCCTAGTTGCTGCGAGAATACTTTTGCTACAAGCCTTGCTTCAAATATGTCAATTTCACCTTTCTCATTCAACTTTGTCTTGTACACCCATGTAACAGCCCTGGTTATCATGTAATAAAATATATAAGGCCACGGATAATGGGACATATATTCCAAGCTTAATGGTGGGGGAAACATCCTAGTGGGTGTTGATTCGGTTTATTATGGCTAAGAAAATTGGCAAAGGCAATGGCTAAGGCTTCGGAAAGATATGAGACATTAATTAAAATTTTATTTATGAAAATAATGGAAATTAGGAGAAAAGGGAGGTGAAAGGTCACAGGTTTCATGTTAAGAGGAAATTGAAGGAAAATTATGGAAAATGAAGAAAATAGAGGCCTCATTGATGAAAAGGATTATGAGGATCAGTTGGCAAGCTTTTAGACAGTGTAAGCTTTTGACAAGTTTTGGTGGAGCTCTCTTCTATTCTCTCTCTCATACACTTGGATACTTAGAGTTTTCTTGGATCACTCTTGAAGGGTGTGGAATAATTGGATTTTGGAGAAAGAAGGCAAAGGAAGAGCAGGAAAGCGCAAGAGGGCATCGGGATTAGCAACCACAACAATTTTTCTTGCAAGTATCGAGTTGCATGTATGTTTTCCTCACCAGTTTTGGCATGCATGGCACATGCTTGTGGTTTCTTGGTTATGATTTGTCACTAGCATGGAGGATTTCCTGGATTGACAGTGGATTTTCTTAGCCTTGCCATTTCCTGGATAGCCATGGAGATTTTGGGTTTATTTCCTTGTTTTTTTTTGGTTGGTTCTCATGTTTTCTTAGCTTGGGTTGAGTTATTAGTTCCTGGAAGCCTTGGTTGGAAAAATGCTATGGAATCCCTGTAACAGTTTAGATTAATTTAGTAATCCTATAGCCTTGGTTGGACAAACACTTTGGAAGCCCTGTAACAACTTGGGTTAAGTTATTAGTCCTGGAAGCCTTTACTGGACAAACGCTCTAGAACCCCTTAGTGGGTTGAGTTACTAGTCCTAGAAGCCTTGGTTGGAAAACCGCTCTGGAAGCCCGACAACAAATGTGGGTTGAGTTACTAGTCCTGGAGCCTTGGTTGGACAAACGCTCTGGAGCCTGACAACAGTTGTGGGTTGAGTTACTAGCCCTGGGAGCCAAGTTGGAACAAACGCTCTGGAGCCTAGAAGGCTAGGATAGAGACCGATCAAATGATGGTTTTGGTGATGTCCGACCGTGAGGTGGAATCACCATTTGACGGGTTAAGGTGGATGGACTTTGGAAGCCATGAATGGTTTTTTATTGATGTGTTCTAATAGATCCCACATCATGCTTGGAATATGGCATGAGGGTGAATGGCTGAAGAGAGATTTGGCTAAGCCATTCTACGGTCAAGTGGAACGTGGAAATCCCATCTCGGGTTTGGATTTTGCATAATTAATGAAAGGTTATTTATCCTAGTATTTATATGAGTATTATGATGGATTATATGTGGTGTATATGGTTGTGATTTCATTGATATTATGTCCCTATTATGTTGGTTATGTATATTTTTTATGAAAGCGGCTATGTATGGCTCTCATCATGTTTTTACTTGTAAATGAATGAACAATGTATCTACAACTTAATGGATGGAATGTAAATTAAAGTGACAAGGAAATAATGCTTCATGGAGAATCTCAGATAAGTATGAGACCACTATGCTCAAATATGTTATTTACACCTGTAGATTACATATTCATGATATGTTTGGCGAAATGCCTGTCATTGCTAGTAGGGTCCATACAAGGTCTTAAACAAGTATTTTCTTTAGTACTATCATTTCCATGTTATTTTACTATTCTGAAGGTATCATGAAATTCTGGGTAGTGACCTAGGCTTTGGGCCTAAAAAAGTGGCTCAAATCCCAGGGTCCTTATTCTCCTATAAAAGGTCGCTGGGTGCAATGAAATATTTTATTTTTTATATGTGTGTATGAACTCTATGTTAAATACTAAATGAATTATACATCTTTGATATAAAAAATACCTATTAACATAATACTAATTTTTCAACTTACTTTATATATGTGTGTGTGTGCATGTGTGTGTGTGTTTAAAGTTGATATAAATATATTTTGTTTAATGTGAATATTGAAATATTTTATTTGGGGCTAATGTTAAAATATTTATTTTTGTTATTAATACATTTTCAAGTGTCATATACTTAATATGGAGCACATATCCTTTAAAAAAATGAATAATAAAAATTATTCCACTTGGGGACCATAAATAAAATATTTCAATGTCCACATTAAAATTGTTGAAAAAGGAAAAATTGATCTCTTCCTAAACATTTAAATACATATTTAAACTTACTAACTTATAAAGATAATATTTATAATATCTCTACTACAATCCTTTTTTGTTTCCATTTTCAAGTTATCTATCTAGCTCTCATATATAAGGAATAATGAAACTACCAATCCTTGTATGACAATGATTGTAAAATTGCTAGAAAAATGATTATGAATGCTCTTAAGGAATCTTTAAAACTTGATAAGGTAAATATGTACAAAGCTCTTATAATATTAAGATAAATACATACATTTTTTTTTGAGTTAGTGTAACTTAATTCTAGATCTACCAAGTACTAATAAGAATCAAATATTTCAAGATGCAAACTTCTCTTTGAGTGCAAAACTTGAGAAAATGTTTACACCTTCAAAGATGAATCAAATACCTCAAGATGAAAACTTCTTTTTAAGTACAATCCATTAGAGAAAGATTTACATATTAAGAAATTTGATTCCTCTTTAAATTTGATATATTCAAAGTGATCTATGTTGATTCTTAATAATAATACATACAATTTTTTTTTGAATTAGAGTAACTTAATTCTAGATCTACCAAGTACTAAGAAGAATCAAATATTTCAAGATGCAAACTTCTCTTTGAGTGCAAAACTTGAGAAAATTTTTACACCTTCAAAGATGAATCAAATACCTCAAGATGAAAACTTCTTTTTAAGTAAAATCCATTAGAGAAAGATTTGCATATTAAGAAATTTGATTCCTCTTTAAATTTGATATATTCAAAGTGATCTATGTTGATTCTTAATAATACTAATGTTATTTCTATAATTTTTACTCTCTCTATATATTTTTATTTTATTAAAACACTCATATTATGTGTGTGTGTGTGTGTTTTATAGATATATCTTAGAAAAATAAGTTTTGAAATATGAAAGTTATAAACATGAATTTTAATTAAAATGGACATTATTAAAATATTAATTCATAATAATATTATTATTAGTAAAATGGATATATATATATATATATATATATCGCAGATTTTAGATATATAGAAATATTTGTATTTCTAATACATATTTATTAATTAAAAAATTTAAGTTTTTTATATATTTATTAATTATATATATTGAATATTATAGTTATGAATATAAATTATTATTATTTTATTTTATTTTAAATTTAGTATACATGTTACTATTTTTTTTTAAAGAAATGTTTATAATTTTATTAGTGAAAACAAAATTTTAATATAACAAATTGAATTGAATAGATTTTCTATTTTCTATTTTTTTAATTGACCCAATATTATATATTATTATTATTATTATTATTATTATAACACTTCATCTAATGTGTTAATATAACATCTTGGCCCTACCTGGTTGTAGAGCACCTCTCAATGCAAATAAAAGGTTACATAAATGATACTTTTGGTCTACCATTGGGGAAACTAGACCAAACATGTAATAACGTATCTAAAGTTTTAAATATTTCTCCAAAAATAGAGAAATATCTAACTAAATAACCAAGTCTAAGACTAAAAATAACTTCAGCAAATAAAAACCTATAAAAACTATGTGCAGGAGTGATACGACTACATTCACAATCTAGAAACAAAATTAAAAATCCATGGACATTCTTTACTCGCTAGATAGGAGCAAGGGCCGGATCATCCTCTTCACAACTATGTAAATGTAGATTTTCCAATTTCTTAGAAAACATTAATATTTTGTTGTCCATTTTACAAACCTTTTATTACAAATGATCGATGCACAAGAGGATTTCTTCACGGGTTTCATTCCTTTTAACCATCACCTTTCCCATGATCATTTTTAACTAGCTATATATGTCCATAATTTTCATGTACTAGGTTTTACTTGTATGAGTATTACCTATGACTGGGACCCACTTCCCCACATCTTCGTATACAAATGTGCTTAATAAAAGCCTTCATTCAATCTGAGATTAATTCTCAACAACATCCAATTCTTCCTACACTAAGCAAGGAGTGAGTTCCCTATATATGCGAGCTATTGCCTCAGCAATTGCTTGAGCTTGAATTTTCACTTTTCACATAGGCCTCACTCCTACTACACCTTAGAATAGGAAGAGTAGATTCTCTATTAGACATTATGAGTAGCTAAATGAGGTGATGAGAAGGAGGAGTGAAAATATTAGGCCAAAAAGCTAATGGAGTTGAAGACTAGGGAGAGGGGCATGGAGAATGAAGGAATTTGAGGGGCTAAGCTCAGTGACTGGGTAGAGGAGACAAAGGAGGATAAAAAATTAGAGCCAAAGTATAGAACCAAGAAAGGATAATGCAAATATGGTCAAGCCATGGGGATGTAGACAACTATATGTAATAACCTTTGCTAAACCATATAGAAAGGGGGAATTAAAAAGTATGGCTTTTAGGCATCAAGGGAAAAACATAAGCTAGAGGTTCATGATAGTGAAGATGTAGGTAAGAAGCTATAAAAATGAAGATGCAGAGAAAAAACCAAAGCCAAAAATTAAGAAACAACAAGGCTTGAACTGTTTATGACTCCTAGAAATGTATTGTTTACTTGGAGAAATATTTTCCAAAGTGAGAAAATAATTTATGTATCCATTATCCAATTTGTGTGCCAAAGGATGTAGTACTTGAGGTACCTAAATTATGAATGAAGAATGAAAATTTTGCACTGAATTATGATTATAGACTTGATTGTTGTGGAGAATTGATGTAGATTGAAAAGACTAACTGAGCTTGCACTATTTAAACCCAGTTATACTTGCCATCCTTCATTTCTTACTCGCTTGACCATTGATGGAGACATGGAATAAACATTCATTGTTGGTTACCTTGGCATGTCTCATTGATCACTCCATGTGGGGGGGGAATATCTTTCTTAGCAATTTGGGAGCATAGGCCCATGAGGATTGGAGGGATTTTATTTTTCTAGTAAAGGTCAACATGGGGTTGTTCTTGATTTAGTCCAACATTTTCTAGCTTACCTTCTTGCTTATTTCTTAAGTGTCTAATATGGGAGGGAAGAAACATTGATATTTCTGATAAGAACTGAGCCACCCTCTCCATACCAATTTCTAGGTGCTAGCTAACGAGTGCCCAATTTGGCATTTTTCCAACACGTGATTGAGACCTTTTTTAATATCTTTTTCCCATTTTCACCTAATTCCAACAACATTTTTTCCTATATGAATGCATAAGGTACACTTATTCTCTTGATATTCCATTTTATTTCTTATTCTTATGCATTTAAGGAGATAATTACCTTTCTACACTAGCCAATGGTATCCATGAGGCAAAGATACAAAAATGCCTTTAGATAGGAGCAGGATGCAAGTACTACAACTCCCGTTTGTCAAGTGTTGCAACTGCCAATTGCTAGGTGTGTCAACTACCAATTGGTAGGTGTTACGACTCCTTATTGCTAGCTTATGTGATTCACTATTCCAACATAGTCTTGCAATTTTGAAGTGAACCAACTCTAAGCTACTAACAATCGTACTGCAAATCCAAGGCGCTAACACTCATGTTGAAAATATGATATGTTAAAACTCACACTACAACTTTCATTGATACAAATTTCCTCAACAACATTGTTGACGACTCTCCTCAACATTATTGCTACAACTCTCAATCAAGTGACTATTTGGAAATTTGTTGCAACTCTAGACAATTGTTATAGTGCACCATATCAACTACATAGTTGTCACTAGAAAATCATCTAGATCAATCAACCAACCACTCTCCTAATACAGGAAAGTGATAAGGGAAATAGATTTCTCCATAAGGAAAGTGTCAGCCTAGTCAACCGAATATGATGCAAAAACCTTATTCATAATTTCAAGGCTATGCACATCCATCTCAAAGTAATTGGAACACACCCTTTCCTTGGAAACCTTGGCCATATCAACCCCAAAACCAATCTTGGCAACAAGTTTGGCAAGAACCTTATGGGATAAATCCACAATATCCTTAATATTTTCCTCAATATCCTCCATGCCCAACTCCATGTTATCTCTACTATCCACCTCCACCACAACCACATTCATCTAAAATATCCACTCCCACTCAATTAGGCAAGTAAAAGATGTCTGGGATAGTATGTTGATAATGGCAGAGGAGAAGATGATTGACAAGGACTTGGGAAGCATCATTTCTTTTCATAAACACAAAATCCAACAACGTGCTCAACTAGAAAAGAAGATGATTTATTTTTTTAATTCCAAATCATCTCAGGAATTAAGAGTTATGCAAGTGGAAGACAAAACAGAGTTGGTGCTAGAAATTAATAAAATGGTGCAGAAAAATTGTACAAGAAAATAGTAGAGGCTAAGATTGGTGAAATTAAAGAATTTGTTCTGAAATTTAACAAGAATTTTGATAAGAGGATGAGGGCAGGATTGCCTTCCTGTTGCGACCAACAGGGAAACTTGCTTCCATGGGATACTTATGAGACTTTGTGGTGGAATCCAAAAGAAAGATTGACTCTTCTCATGAGAAGACAACAATTCTCAAAGGGTCAACCGTTGTCAATTACCTTCACAGTGACTTTCAGCTACTGTCGTTGATTAAAACTCTTTTTACATAAAATACATCTTATAACTGAATCACCGATTTTATAATGGCTCATACATGTTTATCAAGTGTCCAAGCTCATATGTCACAATATGGAAAAAAGTGCAGAGCATGGATATCTCCAACAACAATAACAACAGAAGTTGTACCTTCTACAAGAGAGTCTACACAGGAATCACAAGTCATCCAGTGAAAAATAGCCACCCGGATTCCTTGTATGAAATATTGAAAATGTTGTATTTGTAATAATTACACAATTTTCTTATCAATTTTACAAAAATCTAAGTCCTCAAAAGGACCGAGTAGGGCTAAAATAGTTTTAAAAGTAGTTTAGCAGTTTTGTGACAGCTAACAATTTTTATAATTGTCACTATTGTAATGTAACTACAAAGGAAACTTGAGAGAAACATTTGGGGTTCAAAATTTTGACTTTGGAAGGAAATAATTTTATGTGTAATGTTTCTATCATTTCTTGGAGAATAAATAAAGTTTCTCAATGTGATTCCAGGCAGTCTTTTGAATCTGATATATGTGTTCTTGTTCTTTGTAAGTCATGTATTGTCTTTCTTCCATGTAAAAGAGTAATGAAGTTGTTGGTTTTTTTATCATACAGATTTACTGAAGTTACAGTACCTATAATTTTTAACTAAATAACCTTGATATGTGCTCCTCTTTTCTGCAAGTTCATTTCTCAGTCTTTCACATTTTCTACTAAGGTTTGAGGAAAAATATTTTTCAACGAGTAGATTTTTGTTTTGGAATTTTTATCATTTTTTTCTACCACCCTACTATAGCTTTGAATCATTCTTATTGTCATTGAGGCCATCTTGAAAAGTGTTTTACCCAAGACAATTTCTTTAACATTACCTGTGGAACAATCTTCTGAAATATCATAATGGGAAAGTAAATAAAATCTATTATCTTTCTGTATAGATGTCTTAGGCACTGACAAAGTGGTATTAGAGCATGGTTCAAAAATGGACTTGGATGGGCTTAAGAACAAATGAAATGAGATCTTTGATACTATGTGACAAAGTGGTATTAGAGCATGGTTGAACACTAGACCTAGATAGGCTCAAGAATAGTTGAAATGGGAGCTCTGATATTATGTTACAAAGTGGTATCAAGGATAGAATTCAACATTGAACTTGAATGGGCTCATGAAAATATGAAATGATATAATTATGCATGCATGTGTATTTACATGTGTTTTGTTTTATTTTATATATGAATACACTGATGTTGCTTGAATACTAACTTGAGTTTGATGCAGCAAGATAAAGATGTAGTATGCTGACTAGATTCCGTGCAGTAGCCCAATAGAATTGAAAAATTTTATGGTCGAGTGATGAAATCATAACAATGAGGGGAAACTCTTAATTTATCTCTTGATATTTTTAATACTTTTCTGATTAATGTTTTGAGAAGTTATCATATGTTGATGAATATTAGCATATGCATAATAAAAATGCAAGAGATGAAATAGTCAAACTTGCATGTCCATCAAATAAATATTAAATAATGATATGTTATATGCATGAAGATATGCTAAGTGAATACAATAATGGATGTGCATGCATAAAGACTCTAAGTAGTATGTTGCCATAACATGATTCAGATGACTGATAATCACCATTAACCACTATTACATTTTTGTTTTGAGGTCCATGTACAACAAAAATCAATTGTATAAGAAATAATAGTATTCAATACGATGATGTCAACCATGGGGTATGATTCACTATTTTTTGAGTAAAAAAAAACTATTTTTTTCAACTCGTATTTTCCACTTTTTTTTTTCCAGGGAAAAATTGTAATCTTCCATTAATTTGAAAAATTACATGTAGTAGATGACATAGGCATATGCATAGCTATTGGTCGAAACCAGGTTCATAGTTGTCAAAAAATAATATATGTGCTGAAGCCATAACCATTAGAGTGTTGTACATATTCACCACACAGGGTGTTCAGAGTTTGCGAAAAAGATAGATTAACAACATAAATATATACATATATAAAAAACTGAGATGTTATGCCCATCAAAAATTTTGTGCCTAGTCCCTCCAAGGATAAGATCTGTCGATGTAAGGCTAGTGGTAGAACTGATATTGTTCCGTTCCATATTGTTCTAGTATCATCCACAATCCTTTGGGTTGTGTGGTGGCCTCCTTGGATAACTTGTCAGCAGCCTCATTATATTCCCTATAAATGTGTTGGCAAGTGATAGAGTTAAATTGAGCCTTTAAAACCATGATCTCATCCAGAATGTTTCTGAGGGAATGTGCATGACAGGTATTTATGTTGTTGAACCAGTTTATGATGATTTTTGAATTCCAAAAAATTAGTATGTTATTACATGAGTGTGCAAGTGCAAAGTGCAATAAATGTTTGAGAGTAATCAATCTGCAAAATTGTTTGTACCCTCCCCCAAACCCTTTTTGATTTGGTAATAGTGTTGATCAGATAGGTAAAGAAGAAATCCCCCCCCACATCCCTGAGATTGGGCTGCTCCATCGAAATATGCCCATAGGATAGTTTGATCAATAATTTCAGGGGCATGAGGACGTGTTGTAGTGGACTGTGTCTCTTCAGGGATTTCATGATATGCAGCTATAATATTTGCAGTGATGAGTGGCCATCATGCCGGAGAACCTTGGAAGATGATTTTGTTTCTAGTCAACTAGATCTTCCAGCATACGAGGAGGGGTATGCATCGAGTCTTGTTGTCCGAATGCACTCTATTCCAATTATTCCATGCCTCATCGATCGACAGTCCATGCCAACTGCCTTGTATTTTGAGGAGGTGTATTATTTGTTGCCACAGATGAACAGTGAGAGGGCAGGTAAAAAAAGGTGTTCATTAGTCTCTACTTCCTGTGTATAGAGGACACACCAATGCAGCCCAAATCGTGATCTACGCATGAGGTTTTCTCCGGTTTGAGTCTTGTTGTGAAGCACATTCCACATGAAAAGTCTAGCTCGAGGGGGGGCTTTCAGTTTCCAGATTTTTGACCACCATTCAAGGAGAGCAGGTGGTTGACGATCCATTATCAGGTATTGATATCCTGCTTTGGGAGAGTATTTCCCATTCTCAGTCGGGGACCAAATTAGTTCATCATATCCCTCTGTTATGCGAACATGTGCTTCATTGAGGGCATATAAATAACCCTCCCAAATTTGATGCCAAGGTTCAGGTATGCCCAAGTGTCATGCATAGAACCAGACTTGTTCAAATATGGAGTTGTTCTCCCTATCTGCGATCTATCCGATCATTTTAATTTGCCTTTGGTTTAGGAATAGTATAAGATCAGGGGGTAGATGATGCATATTTCCCCCACCGGACCATGGATCCAAACCTATGCATGCCATGTTGCCTTCTTTGATTTTCCAAGAAAGTCCCTCTTGAATGTTGGGCATAGTATGGAGGATGGATTTCCAAACAATTGATATCCCAGTTCGAGGCCAGGTTGGGTTACGAATCCGTTCCATGAGGTGTTGTGGCCAGATGTATTTGTGATAAGTGACCTTGGTCTAGAGGTTCTGTGTAGTGAGTAAGGACCATCCCATTTTAGCTGCTAGAGCATGTGCAAAAGCAGGGAGGTCTTTTAATCCCCATCCTTCCCATTTTTTTGGTAGAGTGATTTGATTCCATCCCACCCAAGCATAGGGCTTTCCCTCTTTGTATCCATTCCAAAGGAATCTGCGGCAGATCTTTTGAATGTGAGCGAGTATTCCTCTAGGGATCATAGCCAAATTCATCCAGTACACAAGGGTGGCTTCCAGTACAGATTTTATGAGCACTAGCCGCCCTTCTCTTGAAAGGAAGTGATGGTTTCAATTTTTTAGCCTCTTCTCAACCTTTGTAATGAGCCAAATCCAATATGCAATATGGTAGCTGTGGTGTTTAAGCCTGAAGCCCAGGTACTTTAGACCATCCTCCAATAGATGATGCTGGAAGGGAAAGAGATGGGATGCAGATCTGGCTTCCAAGGGTGATGTGTAGGAGAGAGTGATGGTGGACTTTGAATGGTTTGCTTCCATGCCAATGGCTTTTGCAAATAGTTTAAGGATGTCATGGAAGGTAGATGAGTCCCTCTGGCTGCCATCGAGGAAGATGAGGACATCATCGACAAAAAGTAGAAGGGTAAGGTGGCAAAGGTCATTCAATTGTATCCCATGTAATCGGCCATCCCTTTTGGCAGATGTGAGGAGCCTGCTAAGGGCCTCCATAACAATGAGAAAGAGAAGAGGGGAAAGTGGGCAACCTTGCTGGAGGCCTCTCTCAGCATGAAAGAAATGCGAAGCAGAGCCGTTTATGAGAACACTAAAAGTGGCTGAGGTTATGTAGCACATGATCCAGTTGATGAAAGGAGGGGGAAACCCAAGGTGGGTGAGGATCATTTTGATGTAGAGCCAGCTAACCTTGTCGAAAGCTTTGGCTAGATCAATTTTGAGAATGGCTCCTTTGATATTTTTATGATTGATAGAGTGAAGGGCTTCTTGTGCAGTGTCGATAGCTTCGTGAATTTTCATGTTCTATAGAAAGGAAAATTGTTCAGAGGAGATATGTCTAGACAGGATAGGGCAGAGCCATTTCTCTATGATCTTGGCTATGATTTTATACAAGTTGTTGAAGAGAGAGATGGGTCGGAAGCCATTGGAAGATGTAGGGGAGTCGGATTTAGGGATTAAAGCAATGAAAGTAGTGTTGATGGCATCATACATACGCACTGTTGTTCTACATTCTTCCACCACATTAAGTAGTTCAAGGCCAATGAGATCATAGAAAGCAAGGAAGAATTCTATAGGCCATCCATCCGATCCTAGGCTCTTGTCTTTCTTGAACTATTTTAGTGTTCCTTCAAGTTCCCCTTGTGTGACCGGGGAATTAAATTCCTCATATGAGTCCTCATCAATGAAACTGGGGAAGTGTCCAACTATTTGGACAATTTCGGCAATGGATGCCTCTCGAGGAGCCCTGAAGAGATTTCTAAAGTGTGTATTCCCTAACTATGAGAGTTGAATAAAAGTAGATGCAATGCTTCCATCTTCACGTGGCGTATGCCAGATAGTATTGGAGAATTTCCTTCCTTTTGCATAGTTTTGGAAGAACTTTTTGTTTTCATCCCCTACTTGCAACCAGATTGCTCGGCTTCAGAGTCGTTGGGTTTCTTCCCTCTCCTTTAGGATTTTGTTCTTCTGATTTTCTAGTGCAATGAGCTGATCCTTGGCTTCAGCAGATGTAAACCCTCTATTCTGCTCATGCTAGAGATTGCTCCACTGTAGTGAGGGTATTATCATTTCTCTTGGTTTTTTCCTTGGCCCATTTAATGGAGAGCTTTTTGAGCATTTTGAGATTCCTACAGAAACCTTCAGCCCAAGTTCTGCTTCTGGATGGGGGATGAAGTCGGCAGAATTCATTTATCATTTGGATGTAGGATGGGTCATTTAATCGGGTGGAGTTAAATTTGTAAGGTGCCCCCGGTTTTTTTTGTGGACCCAAGATCTCCATGAAAATGGGAGAGTGATGCGATATTCCACTAGATCCCACCCATTATCTATAGAGGGATAGATTTTGTATCAGAGTGTCCTTTATCAAGAATCTATCCAGCCTTCTAGCTAAAGCAGCTTCTCCTATATGTCGATTTCTCCAAGTAGGAAGGGACTTGTTCATGGGAATGTCTGTCAGATAGTGTTGTTCCAGCAGCCTCTCCATAGATTCAGTGAGCTTTTCAACTTGTGCATTGGTACCCCAGGATTCTCCATATCCAATGGAGAAGTGGAAGTCACCCCCAATGATGAGGTTTTCCAAGGACATGATCGACGGGTTGAGTAATCGATTCTAGCAAGCCTCTCTGTGGTGGCATGGTCCATAAACATTGAAAATACGGAGGTCCACTCCCAGTTTTGAAGAGAAGATATCCATGCCAATAAATTCATCCCCACCCCAAGAGGTCCTCAAGTTTATGGTGCGGGGATTATATCCTAAAGCCAATCCTCCTGATCATCCAATAACATTCAGGGATTGAAATATCCAGCCAAGCTTTAGGGAGCCGAGAGTGTGGGAGATGAGGTCAGCTTCTCCCAAGGTTTCTTGAAGGAAGATAATGTCTAAGGATTCGAAGTCAAACAGTCTTCTGAGGGCTAGTTTTTTGGGAGAACTAGCCAAGCCCCTACAGTTGAAGGATAGGCACTTCAAGGAGGTAGTTGAGCAAGGGTGTTCAGTGTTCTAAGTACCCAGTCGAGTGAGGCTTGTCTACCTGAGGCGACTGTCGCTCCCACTATCAGGATAGCTTTGGATAGATGTGATTTCCAACCACATATGGGTTTATAGTTCAAAGGGGAGGGTAATAGGCCTAGTACAAATCTACCATCCTATGGGGTGACAAGGCGGGATCTAAGGTTATAAGGATGGGGGGAAACAGGGGGGAGAGATGGGGAGCATGAGGAAACAGGGGGGGATCAGGGGGGAAGGATGGGGGGTAGTGGAGAAAGTCAGTGAATGAGGAGTAAGGGGACAAGGAATGGAGGTAAGAGTGTCTCCCAGAGATGTAGCATGCACATGTGATGTAGAGGATGCAAGTGAGGAAATAAAAGTAGAGATCGAGAAAGAAGGAGTACCCGAGATACAAGCAACCTCTGCAACAGCCCATGATCTGGTCATCGGCAGGGAAGGTGGGCGAGGTGCGCTATGAGTGTCCAAAGGAGTGGAGGATTTCAACCCGATAGTTGTCGCAGCAGTTGTTGTAGATGGTCCCGAGATGGGTGCAATGTGTGTCCCTATAGCATACTCAGCTCCCGTAGAGGGTTCCTTGTCCTTTCGCACCAGAGGGAATTCCTTATAAATATGTCCAACTTTTTTGCATCTTCGGCACCTGAAGGGGACTCCTTCGTATTCTAGGATTTGTATTCTAGTAAAATGCCTCCATAGCAGGGTGATATTTTCTTCCAGACCTTCGCTAGTGTCTAGGTGCACCAAAATGTGAGCTAATGTTTTGTTCTTGGATTGACTATAGGATTTGTCATAGTCCAAATAGGTACCCAAGGTATTCCCAATACAGATGAAAACATCCTCAAACCAGTATTGCAATGGAAGCCCCAGTAGTCCCACCCACAATGTTTCGGCCCCGATTTGCTCCTGTTCAGGGTTGAAAAGCGGACTCCGTCACTTCAGTAATACCAAGACCATTTCAATGTGCCAGTAACAGGATAATTCCAGAAAGGTATATTCTTCCAGTGAGAAATGCAATGCAAACTAGCCTCGGGGGAGAATCTATACCTCAGGGAGATCTTTGAAGGTGTTTCCCTAGATTTCCTTTACCATCGGTTGAGCCGCTCTGTAGTGTAGGCTCGACCTCTGACCCTTCCCACCAGGACCTTCCCGGTCATGTTGACCACCTCTCCCATGGTGAGGCCTTCGCTGAACGTGAGGGTGAAATCCTTCTGGGAAGCCCTCACACACTTTGTTTTCATTTTTCCAAATCTGGGAGCAGTGGGGTGATCCAAAAGTGGGTCAGTAGTACCCAGTGGCATGTGTTGTGGTCCCTGAATAGAGGTGCGAACTTTCACGGCCAAGTTTTCGAAACACCTAGAAGGCAGGCATGTGTCTGTGACCTCTACAGCGATGGATGGATTATCAGGTGGGGGGTGCTACTCCGGATCTCCTGGAGGGGCAGGTTCTGATGTGGAGGGAAAGAGAGGTGCACGGAGGAATTCTCCAGGAGGAGAGGGTTCAAAGGGTGGTGAGGAGGGCGAGCAAGCAGCAAGGAGGTGAAGGGTCGCCGGAGAGAGTGGCAGGCAATCTAGTTCCGGTGAGGCAATGGAGAGACAGTAAAAATGAAGGTTGGAGGTGAAGGTTCCATGTAAGGTAACCACAAGAGGAGAGTCGTTGTGGAATGAGATGGCTAGGTTACGGGGGACGGTTAGGTCCGGTGTAGGGTTAGGTCACCTAAAAATTTGCTGGTTAGGGTTAGGGTCAATCATGTAGTCGACTTCGTCAAGATCCACAGTATCCATGCTGCAGTGGGATTAGGGCATCCGTAACCGTTGGGGGGAGAAGTAGTCAAAGAGCGAGGGCAACAGCTAGCAGGCGATGATAGTGTACCTAGGAACGGTCGTCAACGGTGAAAAAACAGGAGGTAAGAAACAGTTTATCGTGGCCGCTAACGGTGTTATGGTCTCCGTTATCCCCATTTCTATGAGTACCATAACCTCTCCGTCCGTGCGCTATTAGGTTATCACCATGGTCCGTTGCAGAGCTCTCTCTCCAACTTTATAATAATTTTAAACAATCATACTCATATTTTCCACTTATATCCCTATGATTTTACTCAAATTTCGAGAGGCAGTGTTCGTTGGATGTGGAATTTAATTTTCAATCATGTTTTTCATGTATTTCATATTTTTCATGTAGTATGGTCCCTCAAAAGTATGCAGCATGCGTACTCCTTCAATGCAAAATTAAATTTTGCATCCACCGAGCACTCTCGCTTGAAATTTGGGTAAAATCATAAGGAGATAAGTTGAAAAAGTAGTTTTTTATTTTTTCCCTCCAAAACTTAATGAGGTAATCTAATATTACTTTATTATTTCCATTGTTATTTTATAATATTCCTTAGGAGGGCCATTTTAGACCTCAAAATTTCTCTAATGAATGAAAGGCTCATTAGGGCTCAAGAGAAACAAGCAAAAGTGAATGTGATGATCTTGCAAATCCTATCAGACTTACAAAGACAAAAAAAATTATGAACTCGATTCCAGTTACCTAGACAAATGCAAGTCCAAGTAAAGCCCCATCGAGATAGAAAGGCATGGATTTGAAGTTGAGAAAGAAAAAAGTAGTAAATCAACATTACGTAAGAAAGATAGTGAGGTTACTGTGAGAGGAAAAACTTCACAAAACACCCCAGAGAGAAACCCATACAACCCTGATCAATCACCAAGAATGATAGTTCAAAGATATTACCAACATGAGAGAAGTAACAAAAGTTGAATACCATAGGAATTTAAGAAATCAAGGCCTCCCACTTTTGATGGAAAGAATAAGAGAGTCGAAGAGGTAGAAGCCTAGCTACTAGGGATGAAGAAGTATTTTATAATACATGAATACCTTAAAAACATGAAGGCAAGAGTAGAAATATTTAGCTTAAAAGGAAAGGTGGATATATGGTGGAAAGACCTAAGAAAATTTAAATCCATCCAAGAGAGGGAGCTATCATGGAGAAAAATTGAGAAATATTTCCAGGAGAAGTATATATCAATAAGGTATTATGATTCCAAGTGATCCGGATTTAAACAGGAACGCAACGAATTACAGAGATAACCATAAACACAGAGTTGCAGCGGAAATAATACTTCATTTCATTAATGTAAAATACTGAAATATGCTTACAAACAGAATTGGAAATAAACCAGCTAAGGCGATGGTAGATTATCTCTGAGAAGATATGTGGCGGCTACATGCCTCTGAACTATGTTACAATGAGGCTCCAAGGCCTATTTATTGTTGAGACACAATGGAAAATCCTTAACATCCCAGAACCTAACCCTAGAAGATGAAACACAAAATTGCGGGCCCCGTTTGGGTAAATTGGTACATCAACTTCCCGGGGGTCGTAACTTTGGAATACAATCTATGTTTAACGCACAAAGTATCTCATTAGAAATATCTATCCAAGAACTACAACTTTGGGAAGAGCAACATCGATCCATGGACCCATGTTGCTCCCAATTTTCCCAAAAAACGTCGTTTAGGGCCTCAAAATGGCTCCGAAAGTTCAGGACCTGAAAAACTGCTAAAAATAGTAAACTGGGCTATAATAAAGGAAACTGAAAGCTGAAAGAAACAATGGTGGGGATCCAAGTGGATTTGGCAAGTGGCCACCAATATCCACTTGGATCATTCCTCCCCCGTTAGGAAGCAATGGTCCCCATTGCGTTGAGTTCCTCCATGAGATGAGGAAACTTCTATTGAACTTGGTTCCTCGTGAGCCACTTGCCCTGGTGAAGGAGTTGGACTACTTTGACAACTTGATACAATTGGATATTCTGCTGGCGAGTGTGCTTGATCTGTGTGTCCATGATCCGATCAGCTGCAGCTTGTTCCATGCAAGCTAGATTTAACTCTGTGGTTGTGAGCTATTCCGCAATGTCGGATGTGTCTAGTAATGGTGGAAAGTATGGTCGAAGGCTGTCCACATTGAACACTCGGTGTAGGCCAAGGAATGGGGGAATGCTGAGCTCAAATGCATTATCTCCCACAACCTTGGTAATGGTGTAAGGACCATATCGGATTGGTCTGAGTTTCCAATAAGCACCAGTAAGGCGTTCCTTTTGCAAATGAAACCAGACTTTGTCACCCACATGAAACTTGTGTGGCACCCGATATTGATCATGTCGCTGCTTGTACTTGGCATTTGATTTCTCCATAATGTCATGGACCTGCTGGTGAATGTGTTGGATGTGTTCAATGAAGTTGTTTGCCTTATCTATTTCGGACTAGACATGAGCCGAATCTGTGTGAGTAGTTGTAAATGGCATGGCCACATCAATGGGACATAGTAGGTGGAATCCCAAGCCCACCTGAAAAGGGTTGTGGCTAGTTGATTTGTGGAGAGCCCGGTTGTAGCTGTGTTGAACATAGGGGAGGATCTCGTCCCATGTACATGGATGCTTTGAGTTGTACATGCAGAGAATGTGTATGATCATCGTGTTGACAACCTCTATCTGGCCATTGGCTTGAGGATGGAAGGTTGTGGACTTAGTGAGTTTGGTGTCGAGCATCGACCAGAGACTGGACCAAAATGTACTGAGGAACCTATTGTCCCAATCTGAGATGATAGACTGTGGGATCCCAAAGTGTACCCATACTTGTTCAAATAAGAGTTTATCAGTGGCTTCTGTTGTGATATTCTTCTTACAGGCAGCCATAATGGACATCTTCGAGAACATGTCGACGACCACATGAACACAGTCATTTCCATGCTTAGTGGAAGGAAGGCCTAACATGTAATCCATGGAGATGGATTCCCAAGGTCGACTAGGGGTAGGCAGCGGGGTATAGAGGCCTTACTTCTTGATGGTCGGTTTGGAAATGGAATAGGCAGTGCATGATCTGATGTACTTCCTGACATCCTATTGAAGATTCAGCCAATAGAAATATTTCTGCAGTATTGCCACCGTTTTCTCGACCCCAAAATGTCCAGCAGCCCGACTGTAGTGTGCTTCCCAAATCATCTTGGCATGCTCGCTTGAAGGAAAACAAAGGTGACCCAGGTGGCATAACAGGGCATCCTGGAGGTGAAAATCTGGAACATGTTAACCCTCCAAGAGTGTCTGGTATGTGTGGCTGAATTCTGGGTCGCTTTTGTAGAGAAGTGGCCAATCAGAAGTCTTGTGCCTACAAGAGTTGAGCATAGTGGTTAACACCATGATCGGTAGTCGACTGAGGCAACCTGCAACATTATTGGTGCTACCCTTCTTATACTTGATATTCAAATGGAACTGTTGCAGGTATGTGGACCACTTCTGATGGCGATCATTTTGTAATTTCCCTTGGGTCTGTATGAATTGTAGGGGTCGGTGGTCTTTGTGGATGATTGTTTCCTTCCCCAAAATGTAATGCTTCTATTGTCGGCAGGCCTGCACAATGGAATACATCTCTTTGTCATAAGTGGGATAATTTTGGACTGTGTCTGAAAGTGTCTCACTGTGATATGCCACTGGATGCCCGTGTTGAGTGAGGACTGCCCCAATAGCATAGTCAGAGGCATCTGTCTCGACCTCAAATGGTTGTTGCAAGTCTGGTAATGTGAGCATTGGTGTCGTGCAGAGGCGATCTTTCAACTCTGTGAATGCCTTCTGTTGAGATTTAGACCAAAAGAATTTTGCTTTCGCTCCTCCCTTGGTGACTTGACTCAAGGGCCAAGTGATATGAGAAAATCCCAACACGAACCTGTGGTAGAAGTTGGCAAGACCTAGAAAGCTGCGGAGCTCTGTCGGAGTGGTTGGAGATGGCCAATCTCGAATGACTTGGATCTTGAATGGATCCACATGTACCCCCTGTTCATCAATAATGTATCCCAGATACTGAACTTGGGTCATGCCAAAGTGCATTTCTCCAAATTGGCACATAACTTGTGTTGCCATAGTGTTTGGAGAACCTGTCGGATGTGGTGGAGGTGCTCTTCCCAACTCTAGCTGAATATCAGCATGTCATCCAAGTATACCACTACAAATGAGTTGGTGAATGGCCGCAAAATGTCATCCATTAGCCTCATAAAGGTTGCAGGAGCATTCGTCAATCCGAAAGGCATAATCAACCATTCGAAAAGGCCCTCCTTGGCTTTGAAGGCAGCCGTCCACACATCAGAGGGTTCGATTGGTACCTGGTGATATCCTGACTTCAAATTGATCTTGTTGAAATATTTTTCCCCCTTTAGTTAGTCCAAGAGGTCATCAATTTGTGGGATTGGGTACCTATTATGGACAGTGATCTTGTTCAGTGCTCGATAGTCAATACAGGGTCTCCAAGTCCCATCCTTCTTCTGTACCAACACGATTGGGCTCCCACAGGGTGATAAACTTGGACGGATGTGACCTTCTATAGCAGCTTCTGAATCTGCCTCTTAATTTCATCATTCTCCAAAACAGAGCGTCGATAGATTGGTCCATTTGGCAGCAGCATACCTGGTGTCAGATCAATGGAGCGCTTGACCTGACAGTGTAGAGGAACCCCTGCGGGGGAGGTGAAGATATCCTCGTACTCCTCCACGACCTTGTCTATCTGTAGTTGTCGTGCGGAGGGGCTCTATCTGGAGTTCGTGGCCACCATATTCTTCTTTCCTTGAGGGCATATCATGAGGAAAACAAATTTCCCGGTTTTGGAAATGAGCTTACTGCATTGTTTTGTAGTAATCAAAGAGATGGCGGTAGGCGGTGCTACCTCCGGTATCCTTTACAACTTATTTCCCAAAGTAATAATGACAGCACAGGGCCTTGATTCATATACAGCATGTCGCTTCCACAAGTAAGGTTGTGCTAATAATACATCACAAACTTCAAGGGGAGCAATGTCACAAAATACCTCATCCGTGAAGGGCTTGATGTTGTATGGAAAGCGACACTGCTGGCCCGCGCGAAGATCCCATCCTTGGTGAAGCCACCCGATGGTGTATGGTTGTGGATGTGCTGTGGTTGGTAAGCCCAGCCACTTCATGACCTCTACCGAAATGAGGTTCTTTTGGCTTCTGCTGTCGACAATGAACTGTAGCGGGGAGCCCTTTACCCACATTTGGGAGTGGAAGAGATGCTCCTCCTCCTCTGGATCCTCGGGTTCCTCCTTCTGGATCTTCGTGGGGGCAATGGTGGTGTTGGGCTCCGCATCGATAATCTGCTTCCCTTTATCATTCCCCTTGTCAGGTTCTGACTCAGAGTTGGAACATGCACTTGATTCTGAAACCTTTAGCTCGGCCACTAGTGACTATTTGGCCTGACACTCACTTGTGTTGTGAGTGGAGCTCTTATGGAACTCACACCACTTTCCTGTGTCCTTTTTCGGCTTCACGGCGTTGTTCTTTGCTTGTAGCTTTAGTGGGTTGTCTTGGGCCGCCCCACCTTGGCTTTGACCTTTGTTCTATGGTTTGGGGCCACCTTTCCCTTGCTTTGGATTCGCAGATCTAAAGTCTTGGTTCTTCTGTTTAAACTTTTGCTCGACCTTAACAACATATCGGTATGTTGTGCCAAGCGAGGGGATGTTCAGGAATTCTATTTCTTCCTAGATGTACTTGTGCAGGCAGCCACGGTATTTGAGTATCAAATGCTGCTCCGAATCCTTGATACCCAACTTTGTGAGAAGGGTATGGAAAATATTGGTAAACTCTGGCACGTCTTAATCCCTTCCCTGCCGTAGCATGGTCCACTTTATGTATTGATCCTCATAGCTTCTGACAGGGTAGTACTACCCCTTGATGGCATCTCAGAATGAATCCAAAGTGGGTGCGGCTGAAAATAGTGAGCTTGTATTTTCATCCTTCTGTTCGCAGTAGGTTTCCCACCAGCCCTTGACGTGGGGGGCTGCTTTGAGAAGAGCGAAAATAATCTTTTCTCGACTGGAAAAATCATGAACAGAAAAATAAACCTCTAGCAGATTTAACCATTTATTGACGACATCTACGTCTATTTGACCCTCGAATATGGGGATTTCAAAATTAACTTGTACCTTAAATGGTGTGGCGTTTCCAGAGTAGCTATTGGAAGTTGATGCGTCGCCCCTGGTTAGCCACTGAATGATCTGGGAAAAGTTTTCCATCATCGCGTTCCTTTATCGCTCGAGGGCTTCTTTGAGCAAGATTTTGATAGGATCTCCTGCCCCCTCATCTTTCTTTTTATCTGCCTTGGGAGGCCATCGGGATTTGCGAGGCTGGTCATGCAAAAGTTTGACCAGTTCAAGCCCTAACTCCCTATATCCCGACCTCGTTGGGGACATGCAAAAAAAAAGAGAAAAAAGCAGACCACTCTGATACCACTGATCTGGATTTAAACAGGAACACAACAAATTATAGAGATGACCATAAACACAGAGATGCAACGGAAATAATACTTCATTTAATTAATGTAAAATACTGAAATATGCTTACAAACAGAATTGGAAATAAACCAGCTAGGGTGATGGTAGCTTATCTCTGAGAAGAAAAGTGGCAGCTACATACCTCTTAACTGTGTTACAATGAGGCTCGAAGGCCTATTTATTGTTGAGACACAATGGAAAACCCTTAACATCCTAAAACCTAACCCTAGAAGATGAAACGCCAAACTGTGGGCCCCGTTTGGATAAATTGGTACATCAACTTCCCGGGGTCATAACTTTGGCATACGATCTCCATTTGACGCACACAATATCTCACTAGAAAGATCCATCCGAGAACTACAACTTTGGGAAGAGCAACATCGGTCCGTGAACCCATTTTACTCTTAGTTTTCCCAAAAAAAATCATTTAGGGCCTCAAAACGGCTCCGGAAGTTCAGGACCCGAAAAACTACTAAAAATAGTAAACTGGGCTATAATTAAGGAAATTGAAAAGCTGAAAGAAACAATGGTGGGGGTCCAAGTGGATTTGGCAGGTGGCCATGAATATCCCCTTGGATCACCAAGGTCAAAGAGTTTCAAGAACTCAATATAGGTCAAATCACTTCAGATGAATACACAAACAAATTTCTAAAACTTCTAAGGTACGTACCTTATATTAAAGATGAAAAAGTGAAAATTCAAATATACCTCAGTGAGATACCGAAATCATTCAGATAGAGGACTGAATTCGATGAATATAAATTATTGGAAGATGTTATTAAAGAAAACAGTTATTGTTACGAGTAATCCAAACACATGATTGAGAATTGGATGGATTGGAAGAAGAGATATCATAACAACTTTAAGGGGAAAGGATCAAACCCTTTGGACACAATCAGACCAGAAAAAGGGGGAATTCACTAGCCAAGCCAAAGGTGAATTCCAATTGTCACATTCTTCCATCAAAGAGAAACCCTCCAAGTTATCGGGAGGAGAAGCTGAGGGGTGCAAGAAACTTCAATGTTGGAATTGTGGAGGAAATCACCTAAGAAGGGATTTACCTCAACCATTGAAGCAAAAGAAAAATGACAAGTTATACAACATGGAGGAGCTAGTGACATTGAATGATGTAGCCCAAAGTATGCCTCAGGTTTATGTTGTGGTGGACAATTGACAAGCATACCATCAAGCCTCAGTCAACAAGATGGAAGGTAAAATCGCTAATCAATTTGTTTCAATTTTAATCGATCCAAAATCTAACCTTAGCTATATTAGGTCTAAATTAGTAAAAGGTTGCATCATGCAAAAGAAGGAGCATACTAAGTTGTGGATGGTTTAGTTATCCACGGGAGCTAGAAAGAAGGTAATACAATTGGTAGAATCTTTCCACCTAGAACTAGACGGAATGGCTACAAAAACAAATCTCAATATCCTCCTATTGTTTTCATATGATATATTGATTGGCATGGACTAGTTGGCATACCATAGGACTAAGTTGGATTGTTACAATAAATCATTGGAATGCGTGAATGATGAAGTCAAAGGAAGAACATTACAAGGAAAGAACAAGCATTTCTATTAGGCAGGTTTCAACACTACAAGTAAAGAAGTGAAATCGAAAAGAGTGTACTCTATTTATGATTCAATTGAATAGTGTATCATAAGGCAAAAAAATGAATTGGAGAGCTACCGCATATTATAGTAGTACAATGATGTATTTCCAGATAGAATATTATAATTAATACCTAAGAGAGATGTTGATTTCTCCATCGAGCTAATTTTTTGTTCATTTCTAGTCTCTATGACACTTTATCAAATGAGCAACCCTAAATTGATGGAACTGAAGTAGCTAAAAGAATTGGTGGTAAAGGATATATTAAACCCTGTGCGTCTCCGTAGGGAGCACCGGTACTATTTGTGAAAAAGAAGGATGGAACATTGTGACTATGCATCGATTACCGACTACTGACAAAGCAATGATAAAGAATAATATCCATTACCAAGGATTGGTGATTTATTCGACCAACTAAGAGGGGCTACTGTATTTTCAAAAATTGACTTAAGTTCGGGCTATCAACAATTCAGGATCAAGGATGAAGACATTCATAATATGACATTTAGAACAAGGTATGGGCACTACGAGTTCGTGGTGGTACCATTCGAACTTACTAATGCACCAACTATGTTTGTGTGCTTGATGAACAATGTGCTCGACCAATACCTGGAAAAAAAATTGTATTTTTGGATGTTATTCTGGTCAACTCAAAAACTAGAGACGAGCACAAGGAACATTTGAAAGTAGTATTAAAATTACTGATGGAACATAATTTATACGCTAAATTTAGTAAGTGTGAGTTCTTTAAGACTCAAGTCCAATATTTAGGGCATGTTATCTCAGAAGAATGCGTAGTAGTGGACCCTGAGAAAATCAAGGCCATCATTGAATGACCCACCCCCAAAAATGTCATCAAAGTTAGATCATTTATGGGGTTGGCCAAATATTTTCAAAGACTCATCTAGGATTTTTTGAAATTTGGACATCCAATCATCACACTGCAGAGAAAAGGGGTAATATTTCATTGGACACTAGAGTTAACAACCAACTTTGAACAACTCAAGTATCTTCTCACACATGCACCCATCTTAAGATTTATAATCCAAAGAAATATTTCTTAGTTTGCACAGATGCTTGCAAAGAAGGATTGGGTGGATTATTGATGCAAGAAGGACATGTAATTTTCTATGAACCAAGGAAATTTTTTTTCCAAATAAAAAAACATTAATTTTTATTAATGAAAATAAAAAATACATTATGTAGGCACACTGGGTGTGCATGCAATCCCAATCCTAAATATGTCTGATACATAAATCAAAATAGGGCATGGAGACCCACTAAGTGACCCCATAAATAGGCACCACAAAAACTTGGCAATATGCAACCCTTACATTCAAAAATGAGTTCTAACAAAACCCCACAAGAAATGTGCCATAAACAGACCCAGTAGATATCCTATAAGGTGCAAAGGCATGGTTCCAAAAGGAGAGAAAAAAATGCAACACCCAAAGATAGATCGGCAAACCCAATTGCCAAAACTTGAGAGAATGTACCAGAAAAGGAACAAAATATGAAAAAATCTCACAATTCAAACTGCGGCAACGAAGAAATAAACTACCAAGATAAATAGAGAGGTTTCGTTTAGAAGGAACCCCTCATAAGCCCTGAAATTGTACCCTCAGCAGAAAAATAAATACGCCTCTGGCCTGAGACATGCATCTAGCTCAAAACATTAACAAATGAAGACTTAGTCCAGGTCACAAAAAATGGAAATCAAACGGCGGCGAGGACCCCTTTCCATCAAATAAACACGGACCAAACCACAAATGAATACCTACAAAAAAAAAACGCCAAAGAAGGACGTAAGGAATGAGCTCCATGAAAATATTATGAAGCACAAACCAGGGTGGATAAAGTTTCAACCACCCTGCCCTCCACTCCATGCTTAAATAATCACCTAAAAATATGGAAGATGGAGAAAGATGAGTAGAAACAGTAGAAAGGAAAGAAATCTTGAAGAAGACTGGTCAAAGAAATTCCATTGGACTGTGTAGCAACTGTTAGGGTTTCCTCTAGCCCTTACCTTCCCTAAGCTCCAACCGCCCAGTTGTGCTTATCCAGTGCAGGAGCTTGTTGCCTGAATCCAATCAAGTAAGTTAAATGAATATGAGAGACTAAAATATTTATTCTACCAACCCAAGTTGAATGTAATATAGGCCATATGGTTGGTCCTCATCAGCGAATTTGACTTTAAGATCAAGTACATAAAAGGTAAAGAGAACAAAGTGATTGATGCACTTAACAAAATTTTGCAAGTAAACCACCTAGCAGTTATAAGTTATTGTGAGTCTAATATCAAGGAAAGGATTAAGGATACATTGGCATAGGATGAACACTTCCACTATGTGTAGGATTGTTTGAAAAATGAACTAGAAGGACCCTTAAGTAAATACTACACACTCACAAACGATGGGATGTTAAAGTTCAAATACCAATGGTATATATCCTACGTAGAAGATTTGGAAAAGCTCATTTTATATGAGTTTCATAAAAGGTCATATTCAGGTCATCATGGGAACCAGAAAATGGTTACTACTATCGAAAATATATATTTTTGGCTAGGTATGAAAAATAAATTCGCAAAGTACATTTCCAAGTGTCTAGATTGTCAACAAGTGAAATTAGAATGTAGACATTCGGCAAGACTATTACAACCACTCCCAACCCCAGAGTGGAAGTGGGAAGTCATATCCATGTACTTCATCATGGGATTAGAAAAGACACCAAGAAAGCATGAGCAAGGGAGCTCATTTCATACATGTTAAGCCTACCCACAGAACCATCAACATTGCGTAGATCTTCATGAAAGAAATATTCAGGCTACATGGAACAGCTGAGAAGATAATATCAAACCAAGATGCCAAGTTTATCTCCAACTTTTGGAAAGCATTGTTCACTAGATTTGGAACTTAGTTGGAATTATGTATAACATACCAACCGCAAACGGATAGGAAAACCGAGAGAGTGAATAGGGTTTGGAGGACATGTTGAGAATGTACGTGATGCATCAACTGAAGAAGTGTGAGAAATACCTTCCCTTAGTTGAATTTGCATATAATAATGGCTATCAATAGTCACTGAAGATGATCCCCTTCGAGGCTTTATATAGCAGGAGATTTAATACACCCATTAGTTATGACGACCCAGTAAACAGGGTAACTCTTGGGACGGATACATCAAAAAAATGGAATAGAAGGTCATTAACATCAAACAAAAGTTGAAGACAACACATGAAAAACAAAAGAGCTATGCAGATTGACAGAGAACACATAGGCAATTTCAAGTGGGGGATCATGTGTATCTCTGAATTAAACCAAGGAGAAGTTCACTAAAAGTGGGGCCTTGTGCCAAGTTGGCATCCAAGTTTTGCGAATATTTTTAGATTTTAGAGTGAGTGGTACAAGTGACTTATAGATTAGTCTTACCTCCCACCATAAAATCACATGATGTATTCCACATATCTTTATTGAAAAAGTATATGTTTGATTCTAATCATGTAATTGATTGGTTTGTCATATAGGTGGAGCTCGAGGGAGAATTCCAACCTGAACCTTTGTGTATCCTAAATCATAGGCATATTGTGTTTTGTGATCATGTAATAGAGTAGTTCAAGTTGCAATGGAAACACTTTGGACCTCATGAGGAAAATTGGGAACATGTAGATTAGATGAAATCATTGTACCTTTTTTTTTTTACTATGTAACAAATGTAAAAGAGTTATTCCTATAAAGCTCATTTTTTTTCATTTCTTATTTGTTTGGGTATTGTAATAACACTCGAGATGGTGTTCCTTTAATAAACTTGGGTTTGTAACACCCCTTGTTAACAATGGTCTTTATAAATTACGTAATTAACTATCTTAATGCAATGTCAGATTACTTGTATAGTGACTCGATGTGGTTAACATGATAAAATTATTAATTTCATTTAGATAATGCTACTTGTGCTCCATTCATTATGCAATTTATGATTGATCACTACTAAGACTAAGACATCATGTGTTAATACCACATTTAAGAATTATCCATTAAATAATTAATGACAAGTTATTAGTGATAATGTTAGTTAAATTAATTATGGCTTAACAAATTTAATTGAAAATAAAAATTCGCTTTAGGAAACATTAATAATTAATTGTGTTTTATAATATGGCTTCATTTGTTTCATTCACTAAGGAAGGGACAACCTTGCCTTCTCCAATATTTCATTAATGTCAATTCAATCCTTGTCAGCTGAAAAAGAGTTGTTTTCGGATAAAGATAATGGAAATGTAAAATATATTGAATTTGTTTAGGAGTAATCCATTGCAAAGCAAAAGATAGGGTGGTATGAGAGATGAAATGCATCGTTAGATCTGACTTGTGGCATTTATTCTAAACTTAATTAATTGCAATAGTGAAAACTTCGATAAGTCGAGTATCAAATATCCTTTGAACCTTGCCAGTCATGGGAGCAATAATCACATCAATCTCTTACATTTGTATCTCCTCTTGATTACTTACGGCCTAGCCTCATGCGTTGGATGTGAAATTAATGTGGAAAATTTTCCTTTGTTTTGCTATTATGGAATTCATTTTACTACTATAAAATTGCTTTTTCAAATTATAGTGGGAGAAGTGAAATTACTCTAGTTTTTGTTTGTATGTGTTTCTGGAATTTCATTTTACAACTATAAAATTGACTTTTGAAATTATAGTGGGAGAAGTGTAATTATTGTAGTTTTTCTTTGTCACTAGTTTTGGAATTTTCTTTTTACAATTATAAAATTTCGTTTTTAAATTATAGTGGGAGAAATCTACTTTTAACATTTTGTTGGTTTTACGAGTTGGTTATTGGCACAAGTGTTAGTTATTTATATATTTAAATATTGAACTACCTTATGTGAGTATAATAAAGTGATATATTGGTTTGAATGTATGCTTAGTGGTATGTATATGATGAACCACGTGTATAATTTATTTTTTATTGATAAAAAGAGAGTATATTGATTGTTCCAGATATTTTCTCTTAGACCAGATGTTCATTACAGTGAGTATTTTGTCATGTTTTTGTATAAAAAGAGTTCCCAAAACATTGCTTCTATTTGCATATTTCCTATCTTATTTGAGAGTAAAGATGTTATGATCTACGATTAATTGTAGAATGGATACCAATATAGAAATTACAACATTTTCATCAAGATTTTTATGTAGATCCCTAGTTGGTGTTGATGCATCCAACATTCGTGAGTTTATCCTGTATGTATGCTGCGAAGTGATACTTACATATTTTTGAGTAGATACCCCTCTTTGATAGAAGATCAACAACCAGTTCTGCTCTCTGTAGATGTGTGTGTATGTGATGTTCTAGAAGGTGGTTGTAATAAGTTTGATGTGGCTCATCCAGTTGGACAAAATATGGGGTAGAAGAGAGTATGTTCTTTGACCCAATCAATGATATTTTTTGCGTCTCCATTGATGTAAACGTTGTCCAAGCCAAGCCATTTTGCGAAGGTGAGGGCTCCCCAAAGTGCAATGACCTCAGCTCTACTATTAGTCCCCCTACCACCCTACCACTAGAAATGGTTCAAGAGTGATGACCACTCCACAACCACATCCCCTCTATTGACATGCTCCATCAAAGGATCCTCTGGGGTAGAGCCCCTTAATATTCTTATGAGTGTTCTTCCTCGATTTTATAACTGTCTTCTTTGAACGAATCTCTGAAAAATAAGTGATGGCCTTCCTAATCACCTCCCAAGCCATTGGGTTCTTGTTTTCAAACAGTCAGGTGTTTAGACTACGCCAAATTGCCCAGATGATGTAGAATGGGAGAGTTTAATACTATGGCTTATCCTTTATCCAATAAGTGAAGCATTGTATCAATGTGTGTGGGGTTCCCGGACAGTCAAGCTTCAGTAAATCCATCACCCCAGACCACACCTCCCTGGCAAAAGTGCATCCGGTAAGAAGGTGGTCTATCTCCTCCTTATGTAACCAGCACATAGGGCAGATGCCCCGGACATGAAAGCCTCTACCTTGCAAGTTATTCTAGATAAGAATCCTATTATGAATTGCCAACCACCCAAAACAAAGAAATTTCTTAGGAATCTACCACCCCCACGCATCCTTGAACCAAGAATTAAAGCAGAAATATTTTTCTGTCTGTGGAAGATTGTTGTAAATATATTTAACTTTGGGGATTCCATTATTCGTAGGGGCTTACCACTATAAACAGTCCACACCAACACCAATGCAGACACCAGCATTATATAAATTAGTGAGATGTGACTCCCATTCGATAGCCAATTCGTCGAACAATCCAATATCAGTGGACCGCTTCCAAGAAGGGTGAGCTGTGAGCTGATGGTTCCTATTAGCAATGTGAGAAAAGTTTATGATTTTCTTTTCTCGTAGGTTGGTGATGAAGGCATTGATAAAAATCGATGTTCTATTAATTAAATGAATCTCCAGGTGAGATACATAGAGAGTGCCCAAGCACTCAGACACACACTACATCTTCAATCAGGAGAACAGCCTAGTACATATAGGCTTTCTCACAATGAGGGTGGTTTCAACCACTCCCTAGATAGTAGGATCTGAGATCTAATATTAGAGTCTCAATCCTATCATCATCATAACTGTAATCTGAGTTTATCTTTCTCCATTAATTCTAACACTCCCCCTTAATGGAGAAAGGTTACTGAAAAAATAACATATGCCTGCTAGTCTAGTCTCAGCTAGGCTTACAAATAAAACATGACAAACTTGGTAACAGAGGTTTTCATTTTAGTCTTCTTGCTTGAGAATCCATACTTGTTCATCTTGAGTTGAGGCTTCATCTTCACTTTCCTTGCCATGAGGTAGTGATGTATCTTCACCTCATTTCTTCCCCAGTGATGGAAAGCTTGAATTCTTATTCTCGCCCTTCTCAAGATTATGACAGGCTGGATAGGAGAATTTTCCCTCTCACTATTTCCAGTGTCAACCATCTGAATGTCAACAATGATGTCTTCATCATTCATTGATGCAACTTCTGTGTTAACTTCATAAAGACATGGTGTTTCAAGCCATGCTTCAAGAAACTTCAATTCTTCTTCAAACTTCGTTACTTTTTCCTTGTTGTTGTTGGTAACATCTGCACACACAAAAATATTAATGAGATCATCACAATTTAAATTTTCTCCAGCTTTGTTTTCTTCTGCCACATCTTTGCAATCAGCTTCATCTGGCTCGTCCCATTGATCTTCAACACTTTGTTCCTCTTCACACCCTTCTTGAAGATCAACTCGTGAATCTTGCACAACAGATTGTGCCTCTTGATTCTCGTGGTCATCAACAGAACCACATTGTTTTTCTGAAATTTCTTCTGACTCGAACATACTACCCATGTTAATGCCAAATTCCCACATGAGAAAAAGATCATCATTAGAATTAAAAATATCTTCAAATATAGAAATTTTGTTAAAGTCCAGCCTATCTCGCTTCAAGATTCCTTTTCGACTCCACACGGTCCTCTAATGAGCTCCAACAACCCCGTTACCACACAGGCAGAAAACTTCTCCCTTTGGCAGCTCTTCAACTGTAGAACCTTGTAGACTGTGGCTTCTGTGCCACGCAGGTCTTAGTGCCCTCGACTCTAGTGACGAGCAACAAAACGACCTCTCACAAGCTGGAAACATTATCAATATGTAATTTTGATGCACATATTTCTAAAGATGGGTTCAAATCAGCAAAAAATTTCGCATTTTCTGTGGCATATAATAATTTAGAAGAAAATTTTCCAAATTGTTTTTCAGATCTCCACAACCTGCACCTTCTAGGTTACTCAAACAATAAAATTTCCAAAAAACGATAATTAAAAATGGCACAAACATCAGACGAATTCAATCCACCATAGGTAGAACGTTGCCTCTGCAGCAACGCCTCAAGATCCACACCAATGTTCCATGGATCTTCCAACCACAACCCCGAAGGAGCTACATATATGTTCAGATTTTGATGGTTATTTCTATCGCCCTCTTCACCGGGTTAAGCACATGAACTGTGGGAAGCTAAAGCACGCAGCCTCCATACTTCCGAAGGCATTCATCATAGAATCTATATACCTGTGTAATTTGTCGGCTCTCATGATTTCCCTGGATAAGTGTGATTCGATCAGGATATCGAACCTTCAACGCAAGAAGCAGCAAGAAAGTCTCCACAGAGTAAAAAACCCTGTCAACCAAGTCACTTAAAAAAACAAATAATTGGTCTGCAGGCAATCTCACTACGCTCACACTCACTCCGGTCTGGAGACGTTACATGATCCTCATGAAGAGGACGCCAAATTGAAACTCATTCCCGACGAGAAAGACAGAGATCTGCTCTTCAGATTTCTGGACTAGTTTAATTCGTTGAAGGCAGAGAGAGGTCAAAAGGACTATGAAAATAGTTTACCAACAGATGACAGAAACTCTGACACAGAACTCCATGGCAGTGATGAAATTGGCGGGTAGGTATGGAGGATCTTCCATTACATTTTATGCTCTTTCATCCATTTTCAATTGTCCATAGGCCCCCACGAAAACTCGCCCAAGAGATTTGGGTCACGAAAAATCACGGAAGAGATTCACGAAGATGTGTAGCCAAAATCACTCCCTCCAGTGCGCAACCTTCTCAGACGGCAACCCAACATGCAAACGGTCGGCGCAAGTTAACACCATGGACTCACAAAGGTCTTCGCAATTGTACACTTGATATCTGCGACAAATGACAAAATAAAATATGCGCGTAGTTCCACAGTGGGATCGATGTGTTTATGCACCTAACACTTGTGACAATTTCGCCTTAGTCGCGCCTTTCAAATCAGCGTACAGGTTATTCAGCCCTGACGCTCTGATACTATGATAAAAAACGATGTTCTGTTAATTAAATGACTCTCCAGGTGAGATACCTGGAGAG
The DNA here is from genome assembly GCA_031772625.1 of Pinus tabuliformis. Lineage (NCBI taxonomy): Eukaryota > Viridiplantae > Streptophyta > Pinopsida > Pinales > Pinaceae > Pinus > Pinus tabuliformis. The sequence goes on from CM062819.1 coordinate 707,753,730, forward strand.
TGCCCAAGAACTCATACACACATTACATGTTCAATCAGGAGAACAGCCTAGTACATATAGGCTTTCTCACAATGAGGGTGGTTTCAACCACTCCCTAGATAGTAGGATCTGAGATCTAAGATTAGAGTTGCAATCCTATCATCACCATAACAGTAATCTAAGTTTAGCTTTCTCCATTAATTCTAACAATGAGGGCATCCGAGAGGGTGTGACTTCTGGTGAATCCCTTCAATGTGTCCAACCCAACATCCACCAGTCTACCGTCCCCAATAAACCATCTCATAAACCCCATCAGCCAATGACGGTTTTTCAACATACTCCTCCAAATATAAGATGCACAATTTGTATTTTTAGCCCCATCCTTGTCCAAGTCGAGAGGGTTTTCTCGTGCATATATTTATCCTAATGACATTCCCCCATATACCATTAACGTTTGTAGCCCTCTAAAGGCTTTTTATGATCAGAGCACAGTTGAAGTTGTGTGTGCATAGAATGCCCCATCCTCCCTCTACAGTGAGTTTAGAAATGGCCTTCCATCAAACTAGGTGTATCTTCTCATTTAAATTTTTACCTGACCAAATGAATTTTTCCATGAACTCATCTATCTTATGACGGACCTCCATGGAAAGCAGAAACAAATGCATCCAGTACACTGATATGTTCTGAAGGACAGAACAGACTAGTGTCAATCGACCCCCTAATGAAATCCACTTATGAGCCCACCCAGTCAATTTCTTGTTATATCTGTCCAAAATCCAGACACAATCATGGATATGGTATTTGTTTGCCTTTAAATGAAAACACAGGTAATGGATGTCATCATTTAGGTTTTTCGCAGTAATCCCAGAAAGGTTACCAATCTCCCGGCAACGTGGATCGCCCAAATCATCCGAGATCGAGACAGATTTATTATTTCTCATGTACAGGCATGAAGCCTCACTAAAAGACCGAGTGTCACGCCCCTACACCTGCGGTAGTCTTCCAACCGCTTGTAGCAAGGTGCGGCACCACCGAACGCTTTCTTTTCACCAATACTAACATTCGTGGACTACGCCTACTTTCACATTAACATTACTTAGCTTGTGTTTCGCAACCAAGTAAACATGCAATTATCCTTTATACTTAATGAAGCCCATACTCATTCATTATCCATAGCAATTATAACAAGAACATCAACAATTGCAACAAGTATAAAGGGGAGGGGCAACTCCCCGTAATGTGAGTCTGCCCGACAATTTATTATGAATATCAGTTTACAATAAACAAGTGTGTCTTGGCCGAACCAAGTCTCACACTTAACCAAATATTACAAGAGAAGCAAACTTGCCTTTACAACCGTGTGCACCCTTGCACAAAGAGTAGTGCTCACCCAAGCCACTTAATCCTCTTTACCAAGTCCTGCATAATTTCTGCACCTCAGAACCAACCCGGGCACACCTTGCCCAACCCTCGTTCTAAACTTCCAAGTTTCGTTCACTTCTGCACACTTTACAAGCTCTGCGCATGAGCTATGCGCTTTACCCCAGTAAAATCTGCGCACTTGTGCCTTACGTACTTCTTAGAGCGAAGTGCTTGATTTGTTTTCAAATGAGCTCTAAGGCTCACATACTTATATGCCTTTCTGCATGGGTTTACATGGGGTTGGTAGCCCCTTGGCCGACCCCCAAAGCCACCATAATACGCCCACAAGACTCCTTTACAAGTCGGCTTGCAAGCTCCCTTAACCATCGTATATATATATCGTCCAACACTTAGTTGCATTTCCCAAGTGTCGCATATCGTTTCATCTTTCGTCGCATTAAACTCGTGTGTTCGTCACTTTGTCGTTCAGCCTTTGCCCGTGCGCCCGCCCGTGCGCCCTCGTGCATGACTTCGCCGGCGCCCGTCGCACCCGCAACCGGAGGTCCTTACATCCTCCTCCACCTAAAATCGTTGTCGTCCTCGACAACATACCATCCCGGTAGCCATCCACCAAGATCATCATCATCCATGATGTCGACCTCTCCACACAAGGCAAACATCCCTGCAACATATGTAGAGTCTCATCTCCATCATATCTCGACTTAGTGACCAACTGCCACTAAGCTCACCATTCCAAGGTATGTACCTCAACGGTATGCTCCCCATCAGATATCATCTTGATCCATGATCATCGACCCCTCTGCCACAATCTCCACTGCAACATCTCGTGTCGACCTCATCATGTGTCCCTATGTGAACCTCTGTCATGATACTCCAACATGATGCCAACATATCTCTGCACACTTCCGGACCCCATGTCTGAACTAGTTGGGTAGCTAATCCAACCATCACGCTCAATCCATGAGATTGAACATCCTCATGCCATCATCAGTTGTTCCTCAAACATCTGCCACATCCTTGACTCATCAAGAATCTACCTCCATAATCCATGCTCAGGTCCATGGAAACTCCATCCATCTCATTTGTAACATGTCATGATGCTTGATGCCGAACCATCCCTGCACCATCAATCATACCTGCTCAAACATGTTTAAGGACTCACTGCCATGAGCAGCTAACAATGAGCCCCATCTTCTTCATCCATCTAAGAAGATGTAGAGGGAGTAGAGCCTGAAGGCTCTCCCTCACTAATCAATTCGATCCATCTATCAGGATCCTCAATCTCCATCCTTTGTATATAAGCAACCCGGTCTTCCCTCTGGACTTCCGGCCTTACATATACCTCATCATCATCATCATCATCTTCCACCAACTCTAGCCTTCTTGTCAAATCCAAGATGCTATCTGAAAGTGTCTTGATGACCAATGACTGCTCCACAAGCTTTGTCTCAACAGTAGACAACTGCTTGTTCACCTTCTCCTTATCCTCCATTTGCATCACTCCCAATTTACAATCAGGCCTTGTCACACCAATGGTTGGAACACCAATGGGTACGTCTTCCCTTCCATCATAAATGTAGAGCTTCTTCAAATGTGGAAAAATCATAGCATCAAATTGTTTCATGAACTCCATCCCCAATACAGCCTCAAAGTCATCAATCCGCACTATAGTGAAGTCCACCTTCCTGGTCCATTCACCAAGTGCAGTGTCCACCCTTTCAGCTATACCAAGAATCTCAATAGGAGGAGAATTCACTGTCTTCATTTGTGCCTTTGCCGGTACAAATTTCAGCCCAATTCTTCTCACAGTATCTTTTCCCATGAAGTTGTGAGAAGCCCACTATCCACCATAGTGAGCACATCAACACCTCCAACCTTCATTCGAACATACTCCAACTTGTTCCTTTCAGGATCCCTCTTAGAGGCCACCTCCGTATTAGCAGAAGCACCAAGTATCTGCATCATCCCCACAGAAGCATCTTCATTCTTTCCATCAGACTCAACCTTCTTCTTCAAGGCTTTGAGATTCCTTACCTCAAGAGCTAGGCAATCCCACTTTTTCTGGTTCAATTTCTGTCTTATTTCTAGTTCCTTGAGTTCTGCTTCAAGCAAGTCCACTTCCTTTGCAAGTCGATAGGCTTCCTCCTTATTTCTATCAGAGACCCCTTCCTTGACCAAGGCATGAAGAGCATCCTTTGTTTCAAACAACATTTTTCCACATTCTGCAAATCCTTGTTTTACTTCCTTTGACTCTTCAAGTAGACTTCCTTCAAATTCTTCGAAGGTTGTAGAACCCAATTTTCACAAGATAGACATCTTTACCAAGTCACCTGCAACCTGAACCGACCCTTGTTCCACTTCATGTGAAACGACTTCCTTCACCTGCAAGTACCTGCTTCACCTTCAATACATGGAATCAGCTGCTCGGATACCACCTGTCACGCCCCTACACCTGCGGTAGTCTTCCAACCACTTGTAGCAAGGTGCAGCACCACCGAACGCTTTCTTTTCACCAATACTAACATTCGTGGACTATGCCTACTTCCACATTAACATTACTTAGCTTCTGTTTCGCAACCAAGTAAACATGAAACTATCCTTTATACTTAATGAAGCCCATATTCATTCATTATCCATAGCAATTATAACAAGAACATCAACAATTGCAACAAGTATAAAGGGGAGGGGCAACTCCCCGTAATGTGAGTCTGCTCGACAATTTATTATGAATATCAGTTTACAATAAACAAGTGTGTCTTGGCCGAACCAAGTCTCACACTTAACCAAATATTACAAGAGAGGCAAACTTGCCTTTACAACCGTGTGCACCCTTGCACAAAGAGTAGTGCTCACCCGAGCCACTTAATCCTCTTTACCAAGTCCTGCACAATTTCTGCACCTCAGAACCAACCCGGGCACACCTTGCCCAACCCTCATTCTAAACTTCCAAGTACCGTTCACTTCTGCGCACTTTACAAGCTCTGCGCATGAGCTATGCGCTTTACCCCGGTAAAATCTGCGCACTTGTGCCTTGCGTACTTCTTAGAGCGAAGTGCTTGATTCGTTTTCAAATGAGCTCTAAGGCTCACATACTTATATGCCTTTCTGCGTGGGTTTACATGGGGTTGGCAGCCCCTTGGCCGACCCCCAAAGCCACCATAATATGCCCACAAGACTCCTTTACAAGTCTGCTTGCAAGCTCCCTTAACCATCGTATATATATATATATATATATATATATATATATCGTCCAACACTTAGTCGCATTTCCCAAGTGTCGCATATCGTTTCAGCTTTCGTCGCATTAAACTCGTGTGTTCGTCGCTTTGTCGTTCATCCTTCGCCCCTGCGCCCGCCCGCATGACTTCGTCGGCGCCCGTCGCACCCGCAACCGGAGGTCCTTACACCAAGGATCTAGTGAATGCTCCTCTAATCCTCATCGTCATTCATGCCGCCGAAAATAAAGTTATCGAAAAACATTAAATGTGTAACCCGCATGTTCTTTGTGACCTTCACCCCCTGTGTGATTCGTCGATCATTTTCCTCTCTCAACTTGTAGCTCAGACAGTCCATGACAAGAATAAAAAGAAGCGGTGATAAAGCGCAGCCTTGGCGAAGGCCCAGGTGGGCATTGAAAAACCGGTCGGGAATCCATTGATAATTATGGAAAAGTTCATAGATACATGTAGAATGTTTTAAAAGTATGGTTTTTAAAAGCATGGTTTATATATTCAAATCGAACAATCTTTATAATGTTTGTATAAAAAAGTGTTATATTGATTAAACATATGGTCATTTGCACCCATATGATAAGACATTTTTTTTATACTTTTATATCATTTATATGTCCATGTGTTATATTAAGGGAAATGTGGAAAATCCTATTTATAAGACTTGTTTTTACAATATGTTAGTCAAATAATTAATTATGTCATTATTGAATACATTAATAGCATGCTACCCAAAGTTTTTGAACTTATAGTTTTTAGTAACCAGGCATCTCCATCTATTAAGAGGCACCCAATACATTAGAAATATCTCCCATAACCCACAAAACTTCAATGGACATGAGAGGTATTGTTACAGATTGCACAAAGGAATGACCATCTTGTAAGACAATTGTACTAGTGTAATGTGTGTTGAGATAGCTGATATGCATAGGAGTGGAAGGGGGAGAGACCCCATAGTTGTTACAAGGAAGAAATGTTGGTTCTGATCCTACTAAGAATTTGAGAAAAAATATTTTTTGTTTAATAAAATTGCCATGTTTATTCAAGTGATGAAATTCTTAATGAGATCGGAAGCCTAACTTGCAAAGTTGCATTAGAAGGTAGATGTGGATAAAGGATCATTCAAGGAGGGCTTGACAGGGTCAATATGAACCAAATAGACAATGAAGTCACAATTGTGAAAATAGATTAAGAAGGAAGTCTCCCATAATTGAACATTGTGCTTAGTTGATATATTTTATTTATGAAAATAATATGAATGCATGAATGGTAAGCAAATAGAAACTATTACTTGCTATGTTTTAGGTAATACAATAAGGTTACCTAATTAATTCCATGACATGCAAAATATGCATATGGAAAGTGTGCTAGAGTGATCTCTTGTTGTTAACTACCACATAAAATAAAGTATTGTTGTTAAATACCACATGAAAGAAAGAAGTGTGTGTATGTTTATGTTTATGAGACTTGTCATGTGAATGATTGGAAACCAGAGAGCCTGAAAATTAAATTTAAAAATAAATGTGTATGAATAGCATGGAATATGTGCAAGTATGGCACATGCATGACAAGATGTATATGCACATGTTTGGGTGCATGACTAAAGGCAATGTGTAAATGTGTAAATTGGATACATCGTGTAAATTCCCTTTACGAATAATTCATTGCAACTTGTATGTAAGAAGATGAAATGAGAGCATTGTGACTAATATGTGAGGTTGAGACCATTTCAGGGGATGTTGAATGTTGAAACATCAAGTATGCTAAGAAGCAAGTTGAACTCCTTGAAAATATCTTAGATGAGAATGCATGTGACAGTAGCCAAGTAAGCAGGGCAAGTAGCAAGTAAATGTAAAAAGCTAAAGTTATTGGGCATGAATTCCTTTCAATTGATTTTGATATATTTTGTTTTTCAAATTAATGCATGTATTGCATGGACGCCCAAGAAAGGGTATGGTAAAGGTATAAAATTACAAACACAAAAAGGTTTAGTAAAATCTTAACAATGTCTGCATACATTGAATTATCATGTTGAACAAAGATTAAATGAATGAATAATACACTCATGAGATAAAATATATTTGGTAATGCATTGAGAGAATGCATGAAAATGTGGGATGTATGAAGCAAATGTAGGGACTGCAATTGTGTTCATGAGTCCATGAGTATTGGTCCAGTAGTTTCTAAGCTTGAGACAAGTTATTCTATCATATAATGTTGAGTTTGTTGGTAAGGAACATGTAATTGAAGGATTGGTTTTCCTAGTTAATGTGAAAATTGTATGGAATTGTTGATATATGAAAGCAAGTTTGTCATTAATACCTAGTGGGTTATGACAAAGGCAAGAAGCCTTCAGTGTGTAAATATTGCTAGAATATTTGTGATGCATCCATGAGTTACTATGGCATGATTTGGTCATGACATTCATATTATGAATCATGATGGTACATATGCTTGGTGCATTGAGTGCATGCATGCTTGTATGAAATAATCAATTGCATGATTGAATATCATGAAAAGAAATAGCTTTTAATAATTTTGAGGAATTGTTGAGTAGTGGAATGGTTGGTGTGATTCCCATCCCTTATCCTGCAAAGAAAAATGGAAGCTAATTGTTCATGTATTTAAATATATGTATCTTTCAGTTTTGACCCTTTGGTTGTTGAAATAAATATTTGAATGCATTATGGAATGATTGTGATGAAAATAAATTAAGCAATGATAGCTTCATTTCAATTTATTTTTAAATCAATTGAAAGTGATTAAATTATTATGTGTATAATAATTCTAAGATCACTTCAAGAGATGTTATAAATTTTGCAATGAAAATATTTTATGTATGAACACTTACCACCATTTTTTTATTTAAATTATAAATTGCAATTGAAATGGCCTTGGTTATGATAATGAAGGTTGAGTAATACCATATGCAAGAGTCAAACATTGTGAGAAGAATCTCATATTTATGAAATATCATTCATATATGAAGAAAATTTGGAAAAGAAATGAAAAAGTAATATGTTTTCTTTAAATTATGTAACATCCCCTTCCCAGAATATCTTGGAAAAACAACAAAATTTCTAATTTTATATAGTGTGGCTCATTGTGGAATTTTTACAAACAGTTTGTATACAAGTGTTGTAGGTGATTTTTTCTGGGGAACTGATTTCAAATAAACATATATAGCGCTCACATATGCAAAATAAAACCTCAAGATAATAGCTATAGTGCCAAATTCATAAGGTAATAACATCTCAATAATGTTGATACAAGTTTTCATTAAAAAGAGGGACATACATACCACTGAAAATAAATGAATATGATAGAGAGTACCATTAAATAGTGGAGAACGTATGGATGTAAGTGTTTATCATACTTCATATTTATATCAGTTGTAGAATGTAACTTCCAACGGTCATAAAGACACATATATGCCACTTTCAAATTTGTAGATGCCCCCATAAATTGATGGTATAGGTTCAGCTAACCTCTTCTCTACAAATGATCAAATTCGTGGCAGCCTTAGCAAGCTCAACTCATCCTCAAAATTTGTTTCTTCAACACCAGCTCTCAACCAGTCACAAAATGGAACCCGGCTAGCAAGACTATGAACTCGGCCCACAACAAAAGCTCCTCATCTAGCAAAACGAGCATGGAATCTCGGCCCCTTTTGTCTGAAATTGACCCAGCAAGTGAGGAATTCGAGTAGCAGTATGTGTGGAAGTAAAACGGTCCCTTTGAATAGAAAATTTGACCCACTAAACCACAGTGATGCTAAGTCTCTTTCGAAGAGGAAAATAGTCCTCATAAATCCAAAACTTTGACCTCCTTCTTGCAAAGAAACTCAGCCCTCTTTGGTTGACTAATTCAAACCACTAGTATTTGCAAAACTTGATCTTCAAACTAAGCTTGGGAGATTTCTATCTTGATGGGCATTTCTAGCCTGTAAAATGAGATGGAAAACTCCATATTAGAAGATAAAATCAATTGATGAAACCTTTTGCCACCATTACCTTCTGCAAATATTCTTCTTCCTAGTAGCACAATGGAGAAATTTGAGTGATTCTGCCCTCTAAACCAACTAGTGTGTATATTTTCAACATCGAAACTATAAATGGTAGCTAGGGTTTCTCAAACCCTCATCTCTTCTCTAAAAGCTCTCCAAAATTCTCTTTTTCTCAAACGATAAATGATAGAGTGAGAGACTCCTCACTTTTCCCTTTTTATAACTTAGTGGCAACTTTTTCTACCATTTTACCTTTTTAATTTTATAAAATCACTTTATGATTTTTTGACTTTATAAATTGAGGGTGACTTTTAATTATCCTAAGATATGACCCTTTTACACCCTTTTAATATTTATAATGTTTTTTCTATGCGAATCGTGTTCCCTTAGTTAAATTTATCCATGCCTTAGACTACATGATGTTTATTAGGCTAGTGGAACCTCGTTTTATGCCTCCTAAGTAGTTGGGGACATTACAGTCCTCCCCGCACAAGATTGCCTACCCTCAAGCAACTTTAGCTCCAAGTGTTTGAGCACCTATTCACCCTCCCAGGTGGCATCCTCAATATTTAAATCCTCCCACTTCACCAAACCTTTGTGACACTCCCTGGTTCATATTTCTCTCTTGTAAATAATTGCAATTAATTTTAAAAATGCTAAGAGAGGGACACAGATTCCATTGCCTGAGCAGGAGATTGCTTAAGGGAATCAATGATTTAAAAAAAAAGTTATTTGTGGTTGAGTGGGCTAGTTGTGCCATAAATTAAATGAAATAAAAAGGGACAGGGGTGGGTATCCTTTAACTCCCATAGCAAGCAAGAACAGGAAAAAAAACTTTAAGGTAGCATGGGTTGCGTTGTCCACAAGGAGACTGTTGTGAAATCATGGAGAAGAAGGGAAGTTTGTCATAGGAAAAAGGAGGAGGAGGAGCCAGAGATTAATCAACCATTTATAAATTTGCGCTGGGTATATTGAAGACACACACAGGCAGGATACGCAGAGAGGAGAGATATTTTGGGTACACAAAAAGTTGTGGAAGAGCACAAAGAAAGTGGCATCCGAGATTGTTTTGGAAGAAGATATAGAAGGTAGCATCTCGAATGGTGTTACTGAGTGTTGGAGAGAGTAAGAACCAGCCAGAGAACCCTCTAAAAATCTTGTCGAGCTTAAGCATCATAGAGATAGCAGTGGCTTTCCTTTAGGGGCTAAAGGAAGTGTTTCCTTGTGGTGTTTTGGCTCAACTGTGCATTCATTGAAGGCTTCCCTCTAAAGGAACTCCCCCTTAAGATTTGGAATCTAGCTCGGGGGTGATAGATGAAAGTAAGATTCAGCTACAGTTGTCTATGGTTGGGTGGAGATTCATTGTCCCAAACTTAGTTTCTAATAGCCCTTGAGATATTAAGTATTTTTCATATTCATTATGTACAATGAAAATTTGTTGTCATTTCTGATTTGAAATGGTTCCATTGTTGTATGAGGTATGATATGTGATTGTAGTATTTACTTAGTTGTCTGATATGGTTGATTCACACTACTCTTGGAATGCATTGGATCTCTGTGGTAGATTCATGTTACAAATATTATTACAATTATGGTGTTTGGCTTAAATCATACCCCAATAGTGTTTTTTACATTGTCTATTTTATGGAAACCAACATGATAGGCTTTTCACACTTACAATGATATAACCATGATTTTATTGTAAGTTCCCGCTAGCTCTCATCTGCACATCTGAGTAGGCATAATGGAAAGTCCTCAATCACTGGCCATATTGGTCATCTTGTCTTGTATGGTTGATTTCCAATTCTTCTAGTGAAGTATGCGAGGAAATTGGATCTTTATTCCATCCTTCTCATAGTTTAGGCGTAACTAAATTGGTATAAGTCCTATTGACTGGTGTTTGTGTTTCTTGGATTTGACAAGGTAAGTGTTTAAATGCATTCCTTGTTATTGATTTCTTGTTGGAATGTTAATTTGGCGTTTCACTTGTTGCACGATTGGTTTATGGTTTTCCAATACTAGAAAGGAAAGGATGTTTTGAAGTATGTCACTATGTATTGTGAATTTGCATTAGTGATTCCAGGCAAGGAGTTTAAATATGAATACTCATCCCAATGTTGTCTGTAAGAATAATAGTTGATCTTCTTATGCTTGTAAGCTTTAAAGTTTTGAATCATGTCTCCTTGGCACTATGGTCTTACAGTAGTGCTTTCATATCTGAATTTAAATACAAATGCATAACTTAATGTTGTTGCATGAGGGATGGTTGGTTCCTTGAGTTTGAAGGATTTAAAGTTATGTAGAATGGTCTTGGTTGTATTTTTTGGCAATCATACCTTTCATGTAGGTATCGCAGATGTGAATACATCCATGTGAGTGTAGAGATAACTTGTTAAAAGGACTACATGTTTTGGACACTTAGTACTTTGTATGATCGTTGCGGGATTGGTTGAAATTCCTTGTGTGTAGTATGGGCATGGGATGTAGTGAATTTATTCTAGTCATAGGGATAAATAATCCTGTGTGTGTGCTTGAGAGATTAATGGGGTCAGTGATTTGCTTGAGTTGATGACAACACGGTGCACATGTTGTTTTCATGACTGTTAATGGTATGGTTGAGTGTTTAAGTTGTTATCGAGGAGATTGGATGAGCCTCTTAAACCTAGTAAGGAGGACTATTGTACTTCCTTCAACCCAGAGTGGTGGAAATCTAGGTGGTGAATTTCTTACAAAACCATCAGGTTAAAGATTGTGTGATGGAATTATCACTCAATCTAGTTATGCAAGTTGCATAGAGAATGTTTGAATTCCCTTTAGAAAACCACCAGATTCAAGAATAGGGTTGTCATTATGGCCCAAGTTTCGGGTAGAACCACCGTGGCCAAGCCATGGTTATAATCATTCATAGACAGATCATAAGTAAAATGAGGTGGAAGCCTTATCTCCTCTCCTTAGAATTTTAACCATATCCATGGTCGCAGTGTGATTTATCAATTTGAGTAAGGGTTGGCTTCAAGGCCAGATTGTTAATCCATATGACCGCAAGGCATAACCAAGTGTGATGCCAGTTTATGGATGGTTAATATTTAATGTGAGGGAACAACAGTCAAAATAGAGCCCAGGGTGACTTGTCCCAAAGGTTATGTCCCTAGAATATCACAAGAGGTTGCATAAGGGAAATGTTAGGTTGACAAGGACCGAGCTAGTGTGGTAGGGTTGTAAAAGTGGAGTAACTCATAGTGAGTTGGAGTCCTTGCATTGGTCGGCAAAAGAGCCAATTCTTGAGCAAAAATCCTATTGCAATATCAGGAGGTTTAAGACGAGCCTACATGGACAGGAACTAATTGTGGCAAATGATAGAAATTTTCCCATCCCAGAGGTGGTATTGCGTACTACCTAAGGATGGGTCGAGCTAACTCAATGTTGAGGTGTTGTGGCAAAAGCAGGCCTAGTGTGCTACCATTGCTTCATGTCATGAGAGGATTCATGGAGAGGAACTATCACAGCCACTAAGTGAGAATGGGATTTGTAGACAAATCGAGGGAACTAATTATGCAGGAAGTTGAATCCATAAGGACACGTAAGCTCAGAGGTCGGTCCCCAGTAATTTAAAGGTAAGGCGTGTATCGAATGGAACGGGGTAGCATAACATTAAGATGTTGTGGCTTACATGTGACCCTGGCTATCCTCCAATTGGCGCAAAGTGGACCCACCATGCTAGTCATCCTAGAAGACTAACCTTGAAGGAATAATGAGAAGCGCGCGGGGTGAAGGCCAAGTGACAAAACCCGGGGAACAGAGAAAAGATGATATTTAAATGTGTGACCCATACTGTCAATGGGTTGGAAAATAGTACGCTATTATAAGTGGCATTGGGAGATTGGCTAGGTAGCTACATGGGTGCCATGAGGGCACCATGAGGGAACTATGTGGTAGAAAGATGACATGGCACCATCTAATGCGCTTAAATTCTAATGGTCATACTTCACGATCCGGGTGTCAGATTGAGACAAAATTTATATCATCATAATCATCTCAACAAGATTAACATAACGATAATTTATATTTATAGTTTTGAATAACTTTAAAAAGATCAAAAAATTTAGACCCCATTTCTATAACGGCTCCTTGGATCTTGGGTCAGCACAGTAACCACCTCCTTTTAATCGATGTTTTGGTGGGGATTAGAAAGCGGTGTGTTACAAAGCGGTATTAGAGCATTCAAGTTCAACACTTGGACTAGATGGGCTCTATCATGGGCAAGTGACAACAGGATTCTTGCAAGGGTATTTCATAATGATTTTTAGAAAAATAACTAAACTAATGTTTAGGCATTAAAAGTTGGTTTGTAATTGATTTATTACATGCATGATTGATAGTTATCTTGTAATTTAAGCATGTAGCATGGTACTAATTCATGGATCCCTGGATTGAGGATGGATCTCAACTCTGAGTATAGTATCTAAATGTGAATAGCATGGTATTCTTCTCATCATGTGGATTTGAATTGCATGTTAACTACAATGATGTTCAGCATTTTATTATGATAATTCCTTAGCAATTCATGTGCTTTCTATCTAATATCTTGAAGTCCTGGATAGTTAGTGGTTGTGGCCTTAAAAGTTTTCTTTCTTTAATTTTATAGAACTACATGTAGGGCAGTGAGTTACTTGTAGCATACCATAACCATTGGTTGGGAGAGGTGATCTTGTATGCTTGGAATGATTTGTTCAGGTGGTTTTAGGGATTTGGGGAAGAATCCCTATATGATGCATAATGCATATAACATTTCTTGGTCCAGTGGATGATGGACATATTTATTGTATGTTGGTTGGGATGTGGAAATCCCATGGTGTGTATTTTGTAGGAGGATAAGAAATTTAGTAGAGGTTGATTGTTTCTTATATGTTGATGTTATGTCCTAACTTATGAATTCTTGTTCCCCTTGGTTAATGTCTTAATTATTTAAGGAATGGGATGTGACATCTAAAACAGGTTGGTCAACGCATGTGAAGTTAATATCTCAACATGTGATGGGGCATCCATGTTCGGCAATTAAACTTTCTTAGCTTAAGAGCAAGGGTCTTGTGTAGACCTTGTAGTCAAAGGAATCATAGCCCTAGTCGAACATGATGATATTGGTTGTTGTTTGCTATTATATGTTGTGGAAACATGAAGGTAAAAGGTAGGGGGACTACTTGTCTACACAAGTAAGTGTTGGGTCTAGCATTGTGATTGAGTAATTTTATGCATGCAGTAATTGTGAAAATGTCAACATATGCATGACACATTCATAAATATTTAAAGTAACAAGTACAATATGACAAGATTCCATATGTTGATGGTCGGTAACTGGGTCCCGAGACTGCAATATTAGAGTTTAACTTGAATTGTCATAAAGTCTCTTGCATTGCTCATCCTCTTCAATAAATACCTAAATTTTCCCATATGGGGTATTCCCCTAGCATAAATCAGCTAAATAATGTGGCACTGATAATGAGACTGTTATAATAGATTTTTTCTTAAATTATCAAACTTCATAAAACTTTTCACATGATGAGGATTCCCTTACTAAGTTATACAACTTAGATAAAGAGGACATGGTTGAAGTTGTTAATAATGTTGCTATAGTTGCAGGTGGAAAGGTTGATTCTTCTATTAGGGATGACGATCTCGGTAAAGAGGATGATTATAAGTAAGGCTGAAATTTAATACTATAAAGGCATGATTATGCATGGCCAAATGTGAATATAATAAATTGTTTCTAATTACTCCCCATAAGATTGTAGATGCCTTTGTTGAGAATGCAACAAGATGATGGAGCTTAGTGGAAAGGAGTCGCCTTCACTAAGTGGGCCCGCAGGCTATTTTTGGCGCAAAGTCTATTTTTAGACATATGGATCATGGTCTATGAGTTGCAGGATGCTATTTGTGGATGATTGGTCATGTTGGTAAAAATAGATGGACTTCTATTTTTAGACATATGGGTGGATTCTATTTTTAGACTTCCAGGCTAAAAATAGAACAATCGAATATTATTATCTCATAATAATATTTGGACTATAAACATTATCTTATCCTCTTGGAGCACTTCAATTCGAGCTACAGATGTGGCACATGCAGCTGTCAGAAGGAAATATGCTTTTCTTATGGGTCAGTTGAGCTATTGCATGATGGACTCCAGTTATAACTCAAGTGGTTGAGTTTGGTGGAGTTGATTGAGGAGTTGATGGAGTTATGTTCAGTTTGACTTGGTTGAACTAGTTCTATTTAGTCTAACTGCAGAATACACTAGTGATGAGTGATGTGAATTAATTGTTAATTAATTCACTAATTATTAACTCATAAAGCAACTAAAGAATACATCAGTTAACTTAGTGCATGGATAGTTCAGTGGAGACAATTGTTAGAGGTGAGTGAAAGGGCAAGACAGTTGTCAGTTGTGACTATAGTTGTGCATGAGATTTGCACAATCAATGGATTGAGTATTGCCAATGAGGATTGTGTGGTTCAGCCAAGGAAATACGAGTTTGCTTCAGCCATTCTCATCTATTCTCATGCAGGATTTCGCAGTGGAGATAGGCAAGCAGCGGAGGAGATTTGAACCTGTGATTGATTCAGATCTGAGCTAGTTTGTGTGTAACAGGTGGAGATAGTACTGAGTACTTGCGAGGAGTATTGTACTATGTATTGTTACATGTTCTCAATCAATATAATATATAGATAGTTGGGGGTTTTCAGCTGTATGCTTTCCCCAGTTACATACTGTGTTAATGTGCGCATGCGATTGATGTTTCATTGTTTTTAATTTCGCAAAATTGATGATCAACGTAGAGGAGGTTATGAATTATGCATGCATTC
The DNA here is from genome assembly GCA_031772625.1 of Pinus tabuliformis. Taxonomy (NCBI): domain Eukaryota; kingdom Viridiplantae; phylum Streptophyta; class Pinopsida; order Pinales; family Pinaceae; genus Pinus; species Pinus tabuliformis. Next base: position 707,769,189 of record CM062819.1, read on the forward strand.
CGCAATAGTGTATAATCAGGATAATCTCTGTGAATAAGTGTCATATTATTCAAAATTTCTACAGCCTTGATTACTAGCCTTGGTACAAAGTTTGAAATTAAAGTATTGCTTGGTCTCACTACAAGAGGTTGGATGAAATTAATGATGTGGATTCTAATCTTAGTTGAAATTGGCAAAGAAATCATGTTTATAAACAAGTTGATATGTGCATGTGCATGTAGAAATTCTTATTTTCTTAAAACTTATGTTGAAAATAAAATATGCTTATTTATGTCTTGGATTTTGAGGCATGTGACTAATATGTAAATTAAGAAATGCGTTCAGTTGGAGGGCAGTGTGCTTGATACAAAAATGGAAGTAAACTGGTATATTTGTCTATATTTGTTAATGCACTAATGTCTAAGTGTATGTGGCAGCACATAAAAGGACTCAATGACAGTGAAAGGAAACATGTTGCATGGTGCAACAGGATATGGACCAAGCCCATCAAAAACGAGGAAGAAGGACACCCCTCCAAAGGAAAAGAACCTTTAGGAATTTGGAGGTTGAGATCAAGGGCTTGGAATATGAGTTGAAGATCTGCAGGGAAAAGCTTAGAAAGCTCACCCAAAAACGTGAAAAGCAGGTCGAGTAGAATGTTGAACTGCAAAAACAGTTGCAAGAAATGACATGTCAAATTGGATCCTCAAAAAGGAAAAATGGTAGTTGCAAGAAGAGGCCTCATGAGGCTAAAAAGGAGAAAATGATATTTTCTTGTTAGTGTTGTGGAGAAGAGCATCTAAAAAAGGATTGTCCTCGCAAGCAGAAGAAGAAAGAAATTAGCTCCTACGAGCCACAGGGACATGAATCAACAATACATGATTCCAAGAAGAAGGAGGGGGCATTCCCTCAATCACCTTGACATATGTGTGTGTGTGTGTGTGTGTGTTGAAAAGATCCCCTACTATAAACTTTTGGGTAATGTAAGACTTCAAGGTTGTTGTGAGCCTTGTAAAGGAGTCTTGAACTAATGTGGTACATGAATATGCATATGTACATGTATACATATGCACATTTGTATGATGGCTAGGTGTTCCATGAACATTGGACTCAAGGGGATAAAATTTAAATTTTGGGGATTGTTTTATGATAATTGCTATAAGTGGTAGTTTTAACTTATCACTTTCATGATTGACATCACTATGATTTTATATTTGTACATGACCATGATGTTTTGTGTGTGGCCTCTTCTATTATTGTGATCATGGATTTTATTCTCTTTTGTGATGTTGCCTCTTATTTTTCCTCTAGCATTTCCTATTGATGTTATGACATGCCTTTGATTTACATACTTTGGGATTAGGGCCTCGAGGAAAATCGATTAAACATGGTATGGAGGCCACAAAGATTTTAGGAATGATATTGGAAGAGGGTCGCATGTAATGGACATGAATAGTGATCAATTGAGTGAGTTCCAAGCAACGAGGAACTTTAAGCTAAGCATGTGGTATGGAAAAAGGTCAACGTTGAAACATATTGCAAAGTTACTGTTGGGTCCCTATAATACTAGTGATTACCCCATTACTATTGTAGTTGCATCCCTTATTAATCGTGTTGTGCCCATGTTATCCCCATATTGTTATTACTGTGCCCCATAGAATCCCTCTATTGTTATTTTTGTGGCTTTATATTATTATTGTTAGTTCGGTTGGTTTATACTGTGACTCCTTAGACTCCTATATATAGAAAGGAGGTTTTGTCATTTGAATCATCCAATAATTGTTCATTTATGTAATGTAAAGGAGGTTGACCCCTCGAAGAGGCTGAATTCTAAGGCGTTGATCTATCTTTTCTATCTTTTCTTGAGCTGGTTTCATAACATTTGGTTTCAGAGCTTTGGATTCTAGGGTTTCGCTGCTCCAAATAGGTCATCGTGGAATTTTCGATATAAATTTTTTTTGCGATTTTTCAGAAGCTACAAAAAACCTATTTGAGAAGACATCGCATTGAACCTCGGATCCGAATTTTAGATCTTTTTGCGCTATATTTGTGGAGATATGATCTGAGGAAGTTGGTATTTTTGCAGACTCCTGATTTACATTCCAAACAAGTGACCTGGGGAAAATTGTCATAACTTTCTCTCTGAGCATCGGAGTGAAATTTTGTAAGATGTTACAGAAAGAGGACGGACTTTAGTTTCTTGTAGATATTTTTTAGAGCCAAAGGTCGAAACAGTGACTCATGGCACGTCGTACAGGTTTGCTCTACTGAACTAGTATATAATCAAGTCACTGTGGGAGATTTCGCCATAACTCTTCCTTGGAGAATCCAATTTGGGTCAGACTGGTGGCATTGGAAAGAGGACACAGAGGGATACTTTAGGTCACAATTTCAGAACTGGATGATTAGAAAGTACAAAGATACATAAGAGGCAATATCGAGCTCCTACAAAGTGAAAAAAGGTGTGTAGATTTCTTTAAATTTTTTCTTAAGCTTGGTTTGAAAATTTATTTTGAAGGAATTCAAAGGGAATAGTAGAGCATTATTATCGGTAACTGATGCCTCGAGGAAAGAAAATGCAAACACCTAGTAAGCAACCTGAAAGCTCTAGCATGACTCATTAAGAAGAGGAAGAAATGCTATATGATATATCAAAATTACAAGAACAAGTGCAACAAATGTCACTCTCACAAAAGCTAACAGAAGCTAAGATAAATGGCGTGGAAGCTAAGATGAATAGCATGGAAGCTAATATGGACAACTTGAAGATAGATTTGAACACAAATTTGAAGATAGGCATGGCAGATTTGAAGACAGATTTGACAAATTTTCTACAAGAAATACTTACTAATGGTGAAAAGGTAGTAAAGAAAACGCATGATGCGAACAAAAGAAATGTTAATCATGATTTATTAGACTCTAATGTGGGATCGAAGACCCACCATATTCCAAAAATAATTATGAGGAAGTTTGATGGCAAGGATCCCGCAACATGAATATTAAAAATGGAGTAAAAAAAAAGGATAGAAGGAACTAGGTGCTTGTTGGGTTTGGAAACCGATCCAGTGTGTGTACGAGAAGAGAGAAGGCCACTAGATGCTTGTTGGGTTTGGAAATCGATCTAGTGTGTGCAAAAAAAACGCAAAGAGAAAATTAAGATAAGTATCAATATTTCATTCAATTTCTGAATTTCTAAATTATGAACATAATTTAATGCTCTGATTTATGATAGTTGGTTTACGATCTAACCTAGTTTTGTTGTGATAGGAATGAAAATAATTTCAAGTTCAGCTCATGGATAAGCTACCAATGAGGTATGATTTAAATTATTTACAATTTCTTTATGATGAGTCTAATGAAAATTATGTGCTATGATATAGGAAAGCATGGAAATTTCCCATTTTGGGTGGTTGGAGATGGTTGCAAGATTGATAGCAATAGTAGAAAATTAATCAAATCATGTAGTAGTATGATGGTAAAAGGTTTCCGAGACAGGGCCATTGTGGGACACTAGCACCCAATGGTTCCCACTAATTACCATGAAGCATGTTATGACTGGTATGAAAGTTTTGAGGTAGGGACTTCCCTTGGTTATGAAATCGTTATGATGGGAGGAAGCCTTTCCAATGGATAGATCACTTGAGGGACTGAGAAGTAGAGAAGGGAATGCTTGAAATTGGAAGGTGAGTGACTACATGAAAGTGGTTGACTGAATTTCTCAAGGGACTAGGAAGCATAAAATGGAAGGTAAGAAAATAAATTGGTTTTTGGTTACGAGAATAGTTGATTGGAATCAAAATCACATTGGGGGTGTTCCCATAAACAATGAGATGGGAACTGTTCACTGAAGGAATAAGGAGCACAAGGATACAAATGATGGAAAATCAGAGGAAGGCAACACTCTAGAGAAGAGGAACAAAGCCAAGTTGGATTGAGCTTAGAAAAATCATCAAAAGATTTCAAAAAGGGCCATTGGGAGATGGTTGAATTAATTAAAAATGTTTACCAAGTGGATGGTTAAGCCATTGTGCATATAAAATGTGTTGTAAGCGTTGAAATGAGATGTGTATATAAATATCCATAATCAGCAATGCTTGGTATAAATCTTGTTTTGTTGTATATGGTTATCGAACACCAAGGGTGATTCCCCCCCCCCCCCCCCCCCAAGGGGGAGGGGGCTGTGACATCCCCTTGTTAATATTTCTTCATTATAAAGAAATTGTAATTAATTAATGGGATGATTCAAGGGACACAAATTCCAGAGTTGAGGGGGTTACTTGTTGGGGATATTTTTAAGGTTTCCTTACAATAGGAATCTAAGTTGGTTCATGGCAGCTAACACGCGTGAAAAGGGGACAATTTTCATTTTCTTATTAGTTGGAAACATAGTACAAAAAGTGTTATCCTTTGTAGTAGTAGACAAGGAAACAAGGACAAGAATTTAAAAAATAAAAATGGGTAAACTTCCAGCTTGTAAGGTGTGTTGGCCACCCATTACTACAAACTAACCAACAACAAACAAATATGGGGGACATAGAGGAAGGTGGCACCATTTTGATAGGTTGGAAATATTTTGGCAGACAAAGGTAAGTGTCTAAAGGACTGTACAGGGGACAGGAGGGAAAGCTCATTTAAAAAACTTGGTATGAGAGGAGAACGTTGTTGGGAGTCAGGGGCTGGCTGGAAAAAGGGGGAAGCATAACTTGTGAACAAGCAAGCGAAAGAGAGATCATAGAGAATGGATATCGAAGGTAGGGAGGAACACTTATGCAATAGGGAAATTAGTTTTTGGTTGGGAAGATGGAAAGAAGGAATTGTTTTTAGGTGAGGAACAATGGTATCTATATTCCCCGATATCCATAGGGTGAAGATGGTTTTCTCTGGATTTCCTTGATGGTTGGGGTGGATAATTGTCCATTAGATGCCCGAAAGAAGGAGTTTTGAAATCATTTCTTGTTGTGGTTCTTTTATGGTGGGTTTTTTAATCCTGAGATGGTGGAATGTTGTAACTTGAAGGGTGGAGATATGTATCTTTGGATTCCCTATTTTATTCTAGTCTCTGAATGGCTGAAGGGTGGAGATATGTATCTCTGGATTCCCTATTTTATTCTAGTCTCTGAATGGCTGAAGGGTGGAGGCAACATGCCTCTGGATTCCCTATGCTATTGTTGACTACTTTAATAGTTGGTGGGTGGAGGTGGGAGAACTCCTAAAACATATATTTCAACTAGCAGTTGGAGTTTAATCCATTGAGAAAAAGTCCCCTTAGTCTCTGGAATCTGGCTTGGGGGTGACAACTACATGTGAGAATTGGCTACAACTTGTCTATGGTTGGGTGGAGAGTTGTTGTCCCACATCAAATACCCAATTAGTAACTAAGATAAGTATATCTTATGCTCATCAATAGTAATGAATGCATGTTTATGTTTACTGAGCTGAAATGATGACATCGATGTATGAGGCATGACCTGTAACTTGGTTGTTCACATAGCTTATTATTATGGTTGTCAATATTGTTCTTAATAATTCTTGAATAACATGATGAGTTCATGTGCACAAGTAATTATTTACACATATGGTGCTCAACCTTGAATGAGTTTACTATGTTATCTCTCTCTCTCTCTCTCTCTCTATATATATATATACATATACTAAACTTTGATCATCCTACATTCTTTTATTACTAGGGTAGTGGTTATAACCATAAGTGGAATGACAATCCTGTTGAACGAGTCATATCAGTATATTAGTATCCTTACAAATATACCTACATTATATAAGGATAGGATTGAGGGAATATCTATCCTAGTTTCATACATATAATGAACTTTTATCATCCTACATTCTTTTATTACTAGGGTAGTGGTCATAACCATAAGTGGAATGACAATCCTATTGAGCGAGTCATAGTAAAAAAAATTCCCCTTGGAAAAATCGTAATTTTCATTGATATAAGAAAAATACATGTTGTAGATGCAGTTCGCATATGCTATATGTGAGGCTATATGCCTATCCAAAAGAAAGTGTCAAAAAAGATCAATGATTCTCCACGTAGAGAGAATATGTCTTCTGTGTTGTTCTACGAGTCATAGTAATATATTAGTATCCTTACAAATATACCTACATTATATAAGGACAGGATTGAGGGGATATCTATCCTAGTTTCATGGGTTTACCACTATCCAAATGTCAGAAATGTTATTTCTTCTCTAATCGGTATTTAAACAGGAAAATGTTGAAGGGCATACCTAGGTTTCTTGGTCATTCATTAAATAAAGGATATTAAACTAAATGTTCAAAGCAAAGGAATATCTTAGCATAATACCTAAGTTTCATCCAAGAATCTATTAAGCCTTTCCAAATGAAAAATATTCCAAGCATGCACTAGTAAACTTATGTCAAATTGTGCTAAACTACCTATAGTCCCGTGTGTAGTTCACAAGCTTAAAATGATAAAAAAAAATTAGTGACAAGTTAAAATCAATGGTCTAAAGATGAGAAGGTTTAAATGTGTCCTCTCTTGTACATTGAAAAGGGATTATAACATGGTAACTCTAACACAGTTGGTTTGGTAGTGATCATAATCATCCCTAGGCTTGAACAAGTCATATGACATATAAACATGCTTATGACCAACACATCACAACTATGAGCTCATACGACTTGGACCAAAATGATAGCCTCCCAATTCTGAATGAGAATAGACGTGTGTGCGAATGGTTTCTAAGGTTGGAATTGAGTTGAAGTGTCCAACACATTTATAGAATACTTACGTAATGTATTCACTGGATTGCATAAAGGATCACGTAGAAGTGAGTTAGGCCCACGCACTACTGTATAAAATATAAATTGTGTGTGTGTGTGTGTGTGTGTGTGTGTGTGTGTGTGTGTGTGTGTGTGTGTGTGTGTGTGTGTGTGTGTGTGTGTGTGTGTGTGTGTGTATTATTAACACCAAACGATTATGGTTCACACATGGCAAGAGTTTGGGACTCAACCCTGTACATATGCACATGGGGATAAGCGAGCGAGGAAGATATAGGAGGAATTAGAGCCTTTATCCCTAAAGGCAAGGATGATGAAATATATAATCATGTATCGTGACCAAGGGTGAAAGTTGGGTTCAAACGAATGGTGTAGGTTCATTGGTGAAGTCGACATTCATGAAAAATATCACAACCCCCTTATGAAATTAGTGAGGGATGGGGTAGCATTATTAAACGAGGACCATTGGATGATTCGAAGGATGGTGGGCTATTGGATCACTACCATGGAACCATGAAGAAAATGGTGGACCATTGGATCACTACCGTCGATCATGTCATTTGTTTTGGGACCTTGGATGGTGAAGGATCACAATTGGGGTGAGTGTAGTGTTAAATTGTGTGAACGATGGAGTATAGGCTTAAGTGGTATTGACACATACCACATGGAAATGTGCCACTAGGCCCATAAGAGGTTGCCACAATGAGATAGTGTAGCAACATGCCACACAGGCACCATGTGGTAGGAAATGTGAGGTGGTACAATTAAATTAATAAGACTTTAAAGGGCCATAACTTGTAACCCTAGAGCCTGATTGGGACAAAATTTATATTACGGAAATGTCTCACTAAGACAAGCACGATGATGACATCCAAATTTAGTTTTGGAAACTTGGAAGAAGTCAATTTTTTTTTTACCCCATTTCTGTTATTGTGATCATGGATTTTATTCTCTTTTGTGACGTTACCTCTTATTTTTCCTCTAGCATTTCCTCTTGATTTTATGACATGCCTTTGATTTACATACTTTGGGATTAGGGCCTCGAGGAAAATTGATTAAACGTGGTATGGAGGCCACAAAGATTTTATGAAGGAGACTAGAAGAGGGTCACACGTAATGGACATGAATAGTGATCAATTGAGTGAATTCCAAGCAACGAGGAACTTTAAGCTAAGCATGTGTATGGAAAAAGGTCAACGTTGAAACATATTGCAGAGTTACTCTTGGACACAACAGAAAACATAGGCAAAAACATAGGTGGTTGGAAGTTGTCGCATAATAGTAATTTGAAAGGAAAAAGGTAAAAAGAAGGAATTATGGAAGAGAATTCCATTAACTAATGTATGCCTTGTTATGTACAGGGATTTATTTAAAACCTGGTTTTATTTTACATAAATCAATATCTATCATACTGTTGTGGTCACCAACAACCCTCCTTTCTTCATTTGACATTAGCAATAACGTCAAACAAAGAGGGGACCCTGAACGAAAATCCCAAAAAAATACTTTTTCTAAAGTTTTTGTATTTCTCTCCCTAAGGCTCAAATCGCATCGCAAAGAAAGGCTGAAGCATAACTCGAGCGCAAAAAACAAACACTGCGAAATTGCGATGCGAAGTTCATCGCATCGCATACTTCACACGCGCCCCTTAAAAGAAAAATCTTCGAGCAATGCGATCGCCGATATGCGATATCGCAAATCGCAAGCATTACGCTATACGACGTAACCATTAAACGAGAACTTGCGATATTTGCGATTTGCGATTTGCAATCTGCGATGGAGGCGATCCGCGATCTGCGACCTGCGATCTGAAAAGACTTACCACACGATAGACCCATGCATTAAGTGCGCGCCTTGAAAGAATTTAATGACCGCATGCTTAAGTATCTAGGAATGATTGCGTTACATTTATCGAAGAGTCAAGTGATGATGGATGTCAGAATTATGCGTTCATTAGAGATTAATGCTTTCACGTCAAGTCTTCTCATTTCACTTCTCCTTTGCGTAAACTGCAAGACACGCAACTGATATAAGTTTATATGCAGGAAACATCTGAAGGAAAGAGGAAAGCGCCAATCAGCAAAGAGAGAATGCTTTCGCAAAATGGATGCCGCATGCAGCAGAACCGTGGATTCTAGGCTATCACCCAACCGGCACTGATAAAATTAGACTATCCAGGACTCAGAGTCAAAGGCACACAAAAGCAGCGTATTCAGAAAAGATCCTGAAGCTAAGACTTAGTGAAGCAGAGAAAGAAGCGCATGAGAAGGAGAACGCTTCAGGGAAACCTGGAACAAAGAACGGAAGAAATTCTCGACACAGGGAGTTGCCCATGCAGCACGACTCTTAACCCACTCAGTCATTCGCACGACCGGAAACCGAAAACGGCAACAGCAAAATCAGTTCGAGAAGAAACTGGGACACGCTAAGTATACACGCGGCGAATACACCCAGCTAGAGAAAGGTTTTCGAAAATATCTTCTGGTCTGCCGGAAGGAAGTGCCAGCTCCTGCTATTTCCACTTTTATCTCCCGAGCGAAACAAGAAAGCGGCTAGCCGACTCTTCCCAGGAAAGCATTACACTGTTGACAGCACTAAAGAGAATATACAGAAACGGTCAGAAATTAGATTTTAAGTTTAGAAATAAAGTTTCTTTTAGTAAAAGGGCGGTCATTTGAGGCCGATTCCCTAATTTCATGTAATTAAGATTGATTAGTTAGTAGTATTTAACCCTTCTCATGGTTTTTGGAGAAGGGTCCGGAAATCTGTCAAAAAACTTATCCTCAGAACATGCACTTCTGCACCCTCAGAGGAGGTTTTTGATGAATGGATGGATCGAGATTTATTTATGTTTGCATTTTAATATCTGTTACTGATGTTGCACTTCTGTACTCTTAGCAGATGTTAGAACAAGTAGAAATAAATCATTGTTACTTGAAGTTTATTAGTGAACTTAGTCATAAATGGTACTTTTATCTCTTGGCTAGATTCTGCTAGTATTCCTAAAGTGATATGTGGCTGAGTTCTTTGTATGTTATTGCATGAATGTCTGTATTACCATTTGGCACTTCTGTACGGTGGGGTCATTTATTTATGTTTAACATATAGAAAACTGATTATGCGATATGTTGTTCACAACTACTCTGCCTAACTTCTTATGCAGAATGGTTTATCTTTATTGATTTATATTCTGATATCAGTTGAATGATCTTTATTACCGGCTGCTGTTAGAAATCTTTCTAGATCGCATAACAAAAGAAAAACACCCCGGGTTAGCGTAGATTAGATGTATTTTTCTTCATTAGATTACATTAGCATAGAGTTAATTTAGCAGTTAGAATTAAAACTAGATTAGAAGAATTCCCCCCCCCCCTTCCTTAGATTAATACCATCAGACTCTACGCACACACACACACACACCCATCACATTGGGAAACTGGTCCCATTACCCCCAGTCGGACCCGCTACTCCAAACGGGCAAGGAGCCGCCAACCAGGTTCCGGACCGGGTGGGTATCCCCCTTGTTGTTGACCCGACCTCGGGGCCCTCAACAAATACCTATGACTGAGTGAACAATAACATGATGGCCAAGTGGCTGGTTATTCCATGGGGAACAATGGAAAGTGGCATGGTAGCCATGAGAATGGAACAAGGGAAGTTCTTTGAATTTAACTTGATATATATATATATATCTATATATATATATATATATATATGAGATGCCCATGATTAGGAAAATATTTATATATATATATATGTAAATGCCATTGTGACTAACAGGTTTTGTCAAGAGTCATTCTTGTAGAAGAATGATGGTTTATATTCATTTTATGTAAATTTGAATGCCATGCAATATTCTTGGTTAATGAGGAATCAAGTGGCCAAAAGTAGTTCTAACTAATCTATTATTTTAACATCATCAGAAGATTATTCTTATATTATGCCCATGTTTATATTATGAATAGGGAATGTTGAAGAGTATATCAGTAGAATGAAAGCATTGTGATCTATGACATGTCGGGACAAGCTTGGATAAACCTGAGATATTGGATTTGAATTGTGGATACCCGTGACAAAGCATGGGAAAGAAAATAGAGGCATTGTTTCCTGGTGTTTGTGGATAGAGACAGTGTGGTCTCTAGATTTGTCAACATTATTATGTACATATCATATTCTGTTATATGCGTTGTATATGTGTTGTGTTGTACATGTGTATTTGTTGTGTGTATCATGTGTGTGGGAATGTGTTGTGGTACACTATGTATAAATGAATGTGTTGTATAATGTTTTGGGATAGGCAGGTATGGGATTGTCTGGGCTCTTGTGTGTGTAATGTGTCCAAGACAGGTAGACTGCCTAGAATGGGGGTTTCCTGGGCATATGAAGGTGTGCAATAGATCTATATTCTTTTCAACATAAAACTACCAGGATTGATAGTGCCCATATTCATTGGGTAGAAACTAGGCTTATATATATATGTATATATCCACCATTGGGTGCTTGTCGGGTTTGGAAATCAATTCAATGTGTGGTAATCGAAGAGAAGAGAAGAGAAGGAATTGGATGCTTGTCGAGATGGAAACTAATCCAATGTGTGTGCATGGTCAAGGTGAAGATAAATCACTAGGTTCTTCTCGGGCTGGCAACTGATCTAGTATGTGTACGTGGTCAAGGTGAAGAGAATGAATTGGGTGTTTGTCAAGCTAGGAACCAATTCAATGTGTGTACGAGAAAAAAAAGTTACTGGATGCTTACCATAATGGGAAACCGATCTAGTGTGTGTAAAACAAGAAATAAAGAGAAAATAGAGATAAGTATTAATATTTCATTGATCCTTGAATTTTTAAATTCTGAGTCTAAATTCGATATTCAGATTTATGATGGTTTAGATTATGAACTAACCTAGTTTGTTTTCCTAGGAATAAAAGTAAAATTCCTAGTTCACCTCATGAATAAACTACTAATGAGGTATGATTTAAGATTATTACATTTTTCCTCATGATGAGTCTCATGAAACCTATGTGCCCATGATCTAGGAAGGGATATGGGATTTCCCATTTGAATGAACGAAGTTGACCGCAAGGTGGAGTGATAGTGGTATGCTGCAGTCAAACATTTCAGGAATAGAGCCATTATGGGACACTAGCATTCAATGGTGCCCATTGATTACCATGAATCATGATATGACCCATATGAGAGTTTTGGAGGTGGGGATATGCCTTTGATTTGAGCCTCTTGTAATGTGAGGAAGCCTTGCCAAGGGATGGATTGCCCAAAGGATTGAGAAGCAAAAAAGCATATGCCTAAACTTGGAAGGAGAGTGACTGCATGGAAATGGAGTAACCAGATGGCTTGAGTGACTGAGAAGCAAAGAATGGAAGGCCAGAAAATAAATTGGGTTTCTTAGTCATTAGCATAGTTGATTGGAGTCATAAGCACATTGGGGGTGTTCCCAAAAACAATGATCCAAAAATTATTCATTGAGGGAACAAAGGGCTCAATATAGAAACACTAGAAAAGAAAATCCAAGTTGGTCTAGACATGCCTAAATCATCCAAATACTACAAATAGGACCATTGAAAAATGGTTGAATTATGACTTAATTTATATCATAATTTTATTTGATGGTTGAAGCAAATGAATATAGCATTGTAAACATTGTAAAGAGTTGAACAAATAAAGATCCACGAAACAATATGATTGTTGTAAAGTATTTTTTGTTGTATATGTGTCATTGAACACCAAGGAAAGTGTTCCCCTCAAGGAGGAAGGGACTGTGACACCCCCTGGTTAATATTTCTCTCTTGTAAATAATTGTAATTATTTTAAAAAAGGTTGAGAGATGGACATGGAATCCATTGCTTGAGGCAGTATATTTCTTGAGGGAATTGATGTTTTAAAGCTCAGCCTTGGGTTGTTGAGTGGGTTGATTGTGCCATAAATTAACTGAAAGAAAAGGGGTAGGATAAAATGTCCTTTGACTCCCATAGAAATCAATAACAGGACAAAAAACATTAAGGAAACATGGGTTGTGTTTTCCATAGGGATACCACTGCGAAATCATGGAGAAGAAGGAAAGTTAGTCATGGGAAAAAGGACGAGGAGGACCTAGAGATTAATCAACCATAGATACATGCACTCTCAGTATTTATTGAAGACACACATAGGCAGGATATGCATTGAGGAGGAACCTTATGGGTATGTAAAAAAGTGTGGAAGGGGGTAGAGAAAGCGACATCCAGGATTTCTATGGAAGAAGGTAGAGAAGGTAGCATCTCGAATGGTGTTAATGAGCATTGGAGAGAGTAAAAACCAGCCAAAAACCCCTCTTAAAATATTGCTGAGCATAAGCAGCGCAGAGAGAATAGTGGCTTACCTCTAAGGGCTGAAGGTAGGGTAGCCTAGTGGTGTTTATCTTCAATTGTGCATTCATTGAAGAAGTCCCTCTAAACAAAATCCACCTCAAGATTTTGAATCTGGCTCGGGGGTGACATTTACAAGACTTGGTTGAAGTTGTCTATGGTTAGGTAGAGAGTCATTGTCCCAAACTCAATTGCTAATAGCTCTTGAGATAATTATTTTCCATATTCGTTATGTAAAATGAAAATGTGTTTGCATTTTTATCTGCTTGGGGTAGCTCAAGGCAATGGCTGTGGAAATGAAGTCTCATTGAACTAGAAGTCTTGGGTTCAATTCTTGTGCTATCCCGCCCGATCAAGGTGAGAAGCTAGACATGATGAAGATATAGTCCTACCAAGCTTACCAAAAAGAAACATGTTTGAATTTTTTATTTGAAATGGTTCCATTGTTGTATGAGGCATGATATATGATTGTAGTATTTATTCAGTTGTCTGATATGGTTGATTGACACTACTTTTGCAATGTGTTGGATCAATGTGGTAGATTCAGGTTACGGATTTGATTACAATTATGGTGCTTGGATTAAATCATAACCTAATAGTGTTTTGTACATTTTATATTTTATGGAAACCATCATGATAGTATTTTCACACTTACAGTGATATAACCATGATTTTATAATTGCAAGCTCCTACTAGCTCTTGCCTGCACATTTGTGTAGGAATAATGGAAAGTCCTCAATCTCTAGCCATATTGGTTGGTTTTTCATGTATGGTTGATTTTCAATTCTTCTACTAAAGTATGCTAGGACTTTGGATCTATATCCCATCCTTCTCAGAGCTTATGCATAACTAAATCGGTATAAGTCTTGTTGACTGGGGCTTGTATTTATTGGAATAGACGAGGTAAGTGTTTAAATGCATCCATTGTTATTGAGTTCTTGTTGGACTATTAATTTGATGTTTCACTTGTCACATGATTGGTTTATGGTTTTCATGTACTAGAAAGGAAAGGATGTTTTGAAGCATGTCACTATGTACTATGAATTTGCATTAGTGATTCCAGGTAGGGAGTTTGAATATGAATACTCGTCCCAATGTTGTTTGTAAGAAGAATAGTTGATCTTCATATGCTTGTAATTTTTAAAGTTATGAAGCATCTCTCCTTGGAACTATGGTCTTATAGTAGTGCCTTCATCTATGAATTTAAATACAAATGCATAGATTAATGTTGTTGCATGACGAATGATTGGTTGCTTGATCTTGAAGGTTTTAACGTTCTGCAAAATGGTCATGGTTGTATGTTTTGGCACTCGTGCCTTTCATTCAGGTATAACAAATGTGAATACATAAGTGTGAGTGTAGGGAGCACTTGTTAAGAGGACTAAATGTTTTGTACATTTAGTCCTTTGTATAATTTTTATGGCCCAATTTCCGGTTAGAACCACCATGTTCGAGACATGGTTGTAATCATTCACAGATGGCTCATAAGGAAAACAAAGTGGAAGCCTTATCTCCTTTCCTTAGCCTTTTAACCATATCCATGGTTGTGTGATTTATCAGGTCAAGTAAGGGTTGGCTTCAAGGCTAGATCACTAGTCCATATGACTGCAAGGCATAACAAGTGTGAAGCCATCTTATGGATGGTTAAGTTTTAACGTGAGAGATTGACAGCCAAAAGAGAGCCCGAGATGATGTGTCCCAGAGGTTATATCCCTGGAAGATCACAATAGGTTGCGCAAGGGAAATGTCGAACTAACAAGGACCAGGATATCATGTTAAGGTTGGAAAAGTGGAGTCGGACGAGGTGACTTGGAGTCCTCGCATTAGTCTATGGAAGAGTCAATCCTTGAGCGGAAAGACTATTGAGATATCAAAAGACTTAACACAGAACTGCATGGATAGGAACTAATTGCAGCAGGTGAAAAGAATTTTCCCATCCTAGAGTCTGTATCTCTAAGTTGGTCTTGTGTATTTGCTAAGGATGGGCCAAGCTGACTCAGTGTTGGGGTTTCGTGGAAAGGGTAGGCCCGGTGTGCTATCATTACTTCTTGTCGCGAGAGGATGCGTGGAGTGAGATTTTCAAAGCCATTAGGTGAGAATGGGATTCATAGACCAATTGGGGGCACTAATTATGTGGGAAGTCAGACCCACTGGGAAATGTAACCTTGGAGGTTAATCCCTGGTAGTTTAAAGGTGAGGCATGTATTGAATGACACGGGGTGACGTAACGTTGAGATGTTTTGGCTTACATGCAATCCTGGTTATCCTCTGAATGGCGCGAAGCAAACCCACCATGCTAGTCATCCCGGAAGACTAACCCCAAAGGAAAAATGAGTAGCATGCGAGGTGAATGCTAAGTAACAGAACCCAAGAAACAGAGAAAATTGTCATTAACGGATGATCCATCAATTAGACAAGCTTATATATATATATATATATATATATATATATATATATATATATATATATATATATATATATATATGCACAGAGTTAGCGCAAATAGGTCAGTTTTTATTATGCATACATACATACGTATATATATGTGTGTATGCTGCCCCAAGGCCTTTTTGAGGCATGAAACATGCAAGATATTGTGAAATTTACATCCTTTGGAAAACGCAAGCTCACGAGCAACTTCCCCAACTCGTCTCACAATTCTATATGGCCCATAGAACCTAGGTTTCAATTTTTCTTCCCCCTTTATATTGAGTGATGATGGCCTATGTGGTTGAACTTGAAGGTATAACATGTCTTCCACTTCAAAGCGACACTCTATCATGTGCTTTTTAGCATATATTTTTTGTTGGGTCTGAGCCATCAGTAATTTGTCTTTGAGGACTCCAAGGATATGTTGCCTCTCCTTAATCCAATATTTAGCCAAAGGGGAATGGTTATCCCCAAATACACAATCTTCAAATGTTGGGGCATCATATCCATACATTTATTTGAAGGGTGTCATACTAATAGACATATGGAAAGTGGAGTTGTAGCAGTGCTCCCCCATATGCAAACACTTTACCTGGGCCTTTTTTTGACCAAATACATAGTTTCTGAGATAGCCCTCCAGCCACTTGTTAGCTGTTCCGACCTGCCCATCATTTTGTGGGTGGTAACTAATGTTCAATGTCAAATCAGTCCCCATAAGAATGAATAACTCCTACCATAATTTTCCCATAAATATATTTTCTCTATCACTCATTACAGTCTTTGGCAACCCATGCAATTGAAAGACCTCCCTAAAGAACAGCTTCGCCACATGTGTTGTTGAATATTTATATGGTATGGAAAAGAAATGTGTGAACTTCATAAGTTGTTCCACCACCAAATATATGTAATATTTACCCTATACCTAAGGTAACCCAGTGATAAAATCCATGGAAATGTTATCTCATTTATTTTCATGGAAAGGGAGTGGTTATAATGACCATGTCATATGAGTATGTTCAACTTTGTTCTACTGGTGGATGCTACATTCCTTCACAAACCTCAACACGCCCTTCTTAAGGCCCTTCCAAGTGAACATCTCCCTAATTTTATTGTAGGTTTTTAAATACCCTGGGTGTCATGCCAAAGGTGAGCTATGAGATTCTTGCGTAATCTTCTCCTTCATTTGTGACTTTGGAACTAGACAGATATGGATCTTGTAGTAAATGATGTCATTCAGGACACAGTATCTATCATCATGTATAAATACTTCCATAATCTTACAAGTGAATTTGTTTTTGAAATACTCTACAAGCAGTTGTGACTTCCAATCATCTATCATCTCCATCAGTGAGAGAGAAGGTGCATCCTTGAAAGGTCACATGCTAATACATTATTTTTCCCCTTGACATACTCGATCTCAAAGTCATAGGCCTACAATTTGATGACCCAATTTTGTTGCTTCTCATTCAGCTCCTTTTGCTCCATGAGGAGCAAGTTTCCCACAATATATTGCCTAAACTTGGCCAATGCATGCATAATGGCCAACATCTCTTTATCATAAATAATTGAATAGTGTCACTCATAGTCCTTGATTTTTTAAGCTCTCAAACTATATGGGGTGGTGATTTTGCATCAATATTGCTCTTATTCTCATCCCTAAAGTGTCACATTTTAGCATGAATGGTTGGCTAAAATCTGGAAATGCTAGCACAGGACATGAGTGCAACACCTACTTCATCCTTTCGAAGGTTGCATGTGCTTCATCGAACCAACTAAAAGACCCATTTTTGTGAGATATATTAAATTCATTTTTAACTACGATAATATCTTAACAAACTTCCTATAGTATGTGTAAATATCGAGGAATCTCTTCAACCCAGTCACATTTTTTAGGGTAGGCCACTCAATAATAGCCTTGATTTTCTCATGGTGCACCTACACCCCATTCTCTCTGATCAGGTGCACTAAGTAGAGAATCTTTGTCATCCAAAACTCACACTTGGACTCTTTTAGGTAGAGTTCATGTTCCTCCGGAATTCCCAATACCTCATCTAAGTGCGCAAGATGTTCCTATGAATTCTTGTTATAGATAAGTATGTCATCAAAGAATACTAGCAAGTACTACTGAAATTGTTTATTGAATACATGGTTCATACAGGACTGGAAAGTTGTGGGTGCATTGGTTAGCCCAAATGGCATAACCATAAACTCGTAGTGCCCATAATGGCACCTAAAATAACTCTTTAGGATGTCCTGCTCCCGAACCCAGATCTAGTGGTAAAGATCTATCTTCAGAATATATTTGGCTCTGCTCAACTCATCTATTTTGCAGATGGGGTACCAATTTTGTATTGTTATCTTGTTAAGAGTATAGTAGTCAATACACATCTTCAAGGTATTTTCCTTCTTTTTATCCATCACAACTAAAGAAGCAAAAGGACTGGAATTAGGTCGAATGTAAGCCAACCTCAGAAACTCCTTCATGGCCTTCTCAATTTCATATTTGTAAACCTTGGGATGTTAATAGGGGCTAGTAATGACTACCTGCACTCCTTCCTTCAACACTGTAACATGTTCAAAGCCTCTGTCTGGTGGTCTACCTGGAGGAATTTCAGCAAAAAAATTCTAGTGTTTACAAAGTAATACATGAATGTTGTCTGGATGTTTTCACAGTTGTTCTGGCTCCCTATTATTTATTATGAAGCACTCAACTTCCCACTCAATGTCTCTCTACTCCAACACTACTCCCATGTTGCTAGATGACACTATCTTCGGTGGGTATTAATGCATGGCCGTCAAAACTACCTTATTACCATCTATCATATCAATGAATTCCATCTCCATGTTCCTTTGGTTGGTAATGTATGACCCAATGTAATAGAGACACTAAAATCCTAGCACCACATTGGTTTCTGATACGTACACCATGAAGAAGTCATATGTCACCATTTAATTTCCCATGTTAGCTTCAAATTGGGGACATATCTAGCGCATTCCATCTTATGGCCACCAGGTATGTCTATTGCAAATCCATCGAACTCCTCTATCGAGATATCTCTTCGATCAACCAAGGATGCATCTATGAAATTATGTCAAGCCCCATCATCAATTAATATTGTCACCATGTTCCTTGCCATAAATCCTATAACTTTGAAAGTGTGATACTTGGGGAACCCTAACATGGATGTGATAATAAGAGCTTTTCCTCTAGCCATTTAATTCTCGCCCCCAACTGTTTAGTACCTCTATCCCTTTTCTTTCTCTGGTGATGATTCTTCATCCTCATCATCATTGCGACTCTCTAAGTACACCTCTATATAGTGGGCCTTGCCCACCTTGTCTTTCCCTGCAAATATGTGTCTTGGTTCACAAGTCTCCTAACAGCTAAAACAAAGATTATTCTTTCTCAAATCCTTCTGAGTATCCTCATATATATTCGGTTTGTTCGTCCACTCCTTTTGAATAGGTTTAACATCTTTTCTCTTCTGGGGAAAATAAAGTTTAGGAGGGAATATTCTCGTAGGAACATCATCATGCCCATCCTTGGTTGTATTAATTTAATCGCAAATAATGGTGGGTTTATAACCTTTAACCCAACCTTGAAGAGGCTCAGACAACTCCTCTATGAATAGAATCACCATTCAACCCATTGAAATGTCTTTGACCACAACTCTTAATATCTAAAATCTGAAATGTAGGCATATATACTACTTGTCTGCTTGAGTTGGGCTAGCTCCCTGAAGTGAAGCTTTGGATCCTTTTTGTCAATTCGCTCTATCATCCTTTGAGTAAACTCATTGTATGAGGTGATGCTAGCATAACCCATGTTCACTAACCCATGATACCACCACTCATGGGAATCCCCATCCAGATGTAATGTCTCCAACTTAATGGCATTTACCTCAATCATATGATGTAACTGAAGGTATGTGTCCAACTTTTGGACCCATGATCTGGTTGAGCACTTTGATGACCCATCAAAACAAGGAATGGTCACCTTTCCAAATGTTTTTGTAGCTTGTGATTTTTCCTCAAATCCTTCTAAGCTGCCTTAGGCTTTCTTTTTATTTAGAGGTGGCAGAAATCTGTGAAAATAATGGCAACTTGGAACTCACATCGCAATGCTTTATACTCCTCCAAATAATCTTCATAAGGGATCCCCTTACTCATCTAGTATGTCTAGTCTTCTATCATCCCATGTATGATTTGAGGCATGTTGGGTCTGGGTGCTTTTTTGTATAAGTGTGAATGACTTTGCATGGTAGTATGGGCATGGCTTCCCTCAACATTATTACACCCCTCTCCATTAATATGATCCTTCTCGGTGGAAGTCCCTTTGTTTTCTATCTTGCCTATCATATCTACCATATCCTTTTGTCCCTTGGCCAAATCGTTTAGTGCACTAATAAATATGTTGAATGCTTGAGTTTCCTTGTCCCCTGTGTCTAGAGCTTCTTTTTTGGGTGTCTCTTCTATGCCTTTTCCCCTTCTATGGGTTTCTTCTTCCTCCCTTCTCTTTTCTAGAGACTCCTCTTCCCAAATGGGAGTGGGATCCCTTCCTTGATAGTTCCTTCTATAGGTTACCCCACTAAAATGGTCATCTTCTGAACTCCTAAAATCACTTATAATCTGCCCTTAGACCCTACATCTATACAAGGACATACTATAATACCATTGTAAGATACACTTCTCAGAATATCATGGAAAACCCACAAAATTTTTGAGTTTATATAGTTTGGCTCATTGTGGAATTTTTACAAACAATTTATATACAAGTGTTATAGGTAATTTTTGTTGGGATTTGTTTTCGAATAAAAATATATAGTGCTCACATATGCCAAATAAAACCTCAATATAACATCTATAGTGCCAAATTCATAAGGTAATAACATCTCAATACAGTTGATACATAGTTTGCATTAAAAAGAGGGACATACATACCACTAAAAATAAATTAATATAACATAGAGTACCATTAAATAGTGGAGAATGTATAGTTTCAAGTGTTTATCATACTTCATATTTACATCAGCCATAAAATGTAACTTCTAGTAGTCATAAAAACACATATATGTGACTTCTAGATTTGTATATGCCCTTAGAAATTGATGGTACAGGTTCAGCAAACCTCTTCTCAACAAATGATAATTTGTGGCAGTCTTAGCAAGATCAACATGTCCTCAGACTTTTTTTCTTCAATGTTGCCTCTTAGCTAGTCACATAATGGAACCATGGATAGAAATACTATGAACTCAAACCACAACAAAAGCTACTCATCCAGAAAAATGATCAAGGAATCTCGGCCCCTTTTCTCTCAAATTTCGACCCACTAAACTACAATGATGCTCAGTCTCTTTGGAAGAGGAAACTTGGCCTCATGAACGAGAACTTCGACCTCCTTCTTGCAGAGAAGCTCGACCTTCTTTGTTTGATTGATTCGAGCCATTGGTATTTATAGAACTTGGTCTTAAAACTAAGCTTGGGAGATTTCTATCTTCATGGGTATCTTTAGCTTGTAAAATGAGATAAAAAAAAAACTCCATATTAGAAGATAAAATCTTTTACTCCATTTTATTCTACAAATATTCTTCTTCTCGGTAACACAATGGTGAAATCTTAATGAATCTGTTCTCTAAACCAATTAAGGTGTATGGTTTCAACACCGAGGCTAGCAATGGTGGCTAGGGTTTCTCAAACCCTCAGCTCTTCTCCAAAATCTCTCCAAAATTCCATTTTTATCAAATGGAAAATGATAGAATGAGGAGAGACTCCTCACTTTTCCCTTTTTATAACTTAGTGGCCACTTTTGCCACCATTTTGCCTTTTTTATTTTATAAAGTCACTTTAGGAACTTTTCACTTTATAAATTGAAGGTGACTTCTAATTACCCTAGGATATGACCCATTTTCACCCCTTTAACATTTATAATGTTTTTCCTAGGGGAATCATGTTCCCTTAGTTAAATTTTCCCCACCTTTTCCTACGGGAACTTTATTAGGTTAGTCGAACCTTGCCTTATGCCTCCTAAGCAGTTGGGGAAATTACAAATTATTATGTCTAATCTCATGGAAATTGTATCCTTGTGATATAGGAGAGATGATGGACTATCTAGGAAGGATAGATGATCGTTGTGAAGTCGAAAATACTAGGGTCAAGGCCATTGTGGTGACACTAGAACCCTATGGCATACATTGATCACCATGAGTTATGTTATGAAAAAATTGTTGTGCTATTCAGAGAAATCCAAAGGGATGTATTGGTTGTAAGACTCCACAAGTCTCGAGACTCTTCCTATGCAAGGAATACTTGTCAAGGAATGGATTTCCCAATGGACTAAGGAGGTAGAGAAGGGGTTGTATGAACTTAGAAGATGTGTAACTGCAAGTAAGGGGATACTTGAATGAATTGGTTTCAAAGATTTATGTACATAAGTATTTGGATGATGAATGCATTGGGTGTGTCCAGGAAAGAAATGAGTTAAACTTATTCCCTGTAGAAACCTTGTGAAGCAACAGAAAACCATGCAAGAATGTGTTGGAAGGCTAGGAAGTCTAGAAGTTAAAGACCCTTCCTATCATCAAATTATTTTATTTTTTTCTAGAAAGAAAAAATTACTATCAACTATTATTATAATAAATCTTACACTATTATTATAAACTCCATGTTTATATAATTTCTATTATTTACTTATTTATGTGTACCACTAATACAACATAATGGCATTTCTCCCCTTTTTCTTATATTGACCTTTGTAATTTTATTGTGATTTGTTTTAAAGTATTTCAACGGAATTTGATTTCTAACTTTCCACCATATAGGTTAATTTATTACCTTAATTATCCTTATAAGGATTTATTAGACTATTAAGCTTTGTTTTCAACTTTTTTCCATAAAAATTATTAACTCCGATCACTTGTTACTCTTAACTAGTTTCTGCTCTTTGAATTTTATTTTTGGGTTCTTGGAATAGTTACCATTGAAACCCTTACCAATTATTCTATGTGCCAATATTTTTTTGGCATTTTTCTCTCCATATGTCATTCGATTTCGTTGACTCTTTATCTGTCGAATAAACCGGGCTTTCACCTTCTACGTGTCAAGCATTTTGGTGGAAGTAAATTTCTTTTTAACGTTACTTCCTATAGTTTCTGCTCTTTGAATTTTATTTCTTGTAAACTGTGTCTAACAATTTCTTTGACACAATTTTTGCAAGTTTGCAACGATTTCCTTTTTATGGCAAGTTTCCAGAGCCTTTCCTCTTTAATCTTTTCATCGATGGTTTTTACGCTTTATTTATTTATAACTGTTGGAGAAAAGTATCGTGTCTGGTTCATCATTCTCGGTACTCCAGGTATCTTCTCCAATATTAACCTAAACCCTATGATAACATTATTATATTAACACCTTCTCTGATAAATAATTACACAAAATCATTTTGGTCTTTGTATGGGGGATTATTCTTGTTGGTAATAGAGTTGAAGAAATTGATTCTGATTTACTAAAAGGTCGATTTTCATATCCTTAGTTCTTAATGGGTTAATAGTCAAGTTTTTCATTGAAGTCTACTAAAATCAAAGAGGGTTTTTATTGGGCATTTTTAAGTCGATTATAGATTTTTCGAATATTTGAGAATCGAACAGATATAAGTGGCGATTAATTTTTTTGACCAACCCCATATCCGTTCAATTCCCAAATATTCGGAGAATCTGCAATCAACTTAAACTCAAGAGTTTCTATTGCCCATCCCTTCGGTCAGAAATTTCTTTTTAATTATTCGACTGTAATTACTCAAGAACCAAGTGAGGGTTTGGTCTTTCTATATTAAAGCATTTTGTTTCCAAATGTTCCAGTCTCTTTTGTATTTATAGGAATTAGTTCCTATTTTAACTGTCACGCTTTGTATCAAAGCTAATATGATTGTCTGTCACCTGATACCAATTTATGAACTTAGTTCCATGCTGCTCTATATTTACTTTCGGTTATAGTTTCTAATTCAACCATAGTGATGACTGTAATTGTAACTTCCATTGTTTAAGATGGTAAAGATTGTATATTCGAGCATTTTCATAAAGGGGTTATTAACATTCAATTGGGGTTTTCTATATTGAACGATGGTCTATTTAGTTGTGTTTGTTACTTGTTAAATATGAAATCTATCCTTGTAAAACCCAACTATCAATTGATTATTATTTCTTTGTGCATCGTAATTATATTATTAAGTACAAAGAAACCCTTTACAATTTATTTATTTTTATTATGTTTTTTTTTTCTTTTTTTTTAAATGTGTGTTGTTATGTGTCTAACACATCTTCTTCACTAAATACCGGTAGAGTGTTATTTTGGAGCTCTCTTTGATTAATAGTCTTAAAGTAATTGTTCCTCAATATACATGCATAATCTTTCTTTTATTATTTTTCTACGAGAGCTTACTCGTTACATATAGCGTACTCATTACTATAATTTATTTTGTAAAATATATTTTTGTACAAGTATTTGATGGTCTTTACCTAAACACATTCATATTTTTATACTCAAGTTAAGCGAAAATTTGTCTTTCAATTTATTTATCTCCTCTAACAAGTTGGAGATTTTTCATCTTTTGGCCTATACTTTTTTCCCCTTGGAAAAAGTCGTAATTTTCATTAATGAGGAAAATTACATTTTGCAAATGCTTGTAGCATATATTGTACTATGGGCTAGAATCTTATCCTGTTGAGTATTCAAAATAGAAAGAGGTGTACTCCACATAGGGAGACACTGCTCTGAGCTGTGTTTTTCAATATGATTTATGTACTTACTCTACGCAAAGAGTATCAAAAAATAACTGTCATGTGTAGAACTGCTTGATAAAAAGCTTCATATAATATTTATATAAAGACAACAAAATATATAACAAAATCTTTATGTCCAGCTCCCATTGAGCTTTACTATTCTGATATTTCTATAAAAGGTCTATGATAATACTGATGGAAGGTTCCATCAATATGCTCCAAGTTCCTATAGGCCTGTGTGCTGGTTCCTTGGATAGTAGATTGGCAGTTGTGTTCCGCTCCCTATATATATGTTGACAAGTAAATGTGTCAAATAAATTTATGAGTCTGAATATTTCTTCCATGATGTGTCTCAGAGAAAAAGCATGACAAATTGTAGCTTTGTTTATCCAATTGCATATAGTTTTTGAATCTCCAAATAGCTGTAAGTTTCTGCACTGTTTTTCCAAAGCAAAATGAATGGTGTATTTTGCTGTTGAAAGCTCAACAAAAATTTTCGTTCCTCTGCCCAAAACCATTTGAATTTTGTAAAAATGGTTTGTTGTGATATGAAGGATAGATCCTCCCCCACATCTAATGTCTTGAGCTGAGCCATCAAAGTATGCCCAGGGGTGAGATTGGTTTATACTCTCGGGTATGATATGCCTGGGATTGGGATTTTTTCCTCCTTTGGAATCTGTTGGTAGTTTGCTAGGATTTGTGCAGTGATGGCCGACCAGTGGGGGGGGAGAATTTTGAAAGATAATTCTGTTCCAGGCAATCCATATGGCCCAGCAAGTAAGTAAAGGGATGCTTTTGTTTTGTCCGAGGATACAATGGACCACCAAACCTCCCAGGTTTCCTGAACAGTTGTTCCCTGCCACATAGGGAGCGAGGGTATATGAGAATGAATAGTATTCCATAGCTCCTTTATGCATGGGCAAGTAAGAAAGAGATGATTCCCAGATTCATTGTCGGCTTTGCAAAGGCTGCACCAAAAGGGTCCATGAAAATATCTCTTGATCAAATTTTCTCCTGTTGGGATTTTGTGACGCAGAATGGTCCACATGAGGAGCCTGGACCTGGGGGGTGCTTTTAGTTTCCATATACTTCTCCACCACGGTTCACACTACGGTGGTTTCAGTGAGTTCATAAGAGTTATGTATCCCTCCTTAGGTGAGTATCTTCCATGCTTCGCATGTGCCCAAATTAGCTCATCCTCCCCTTCCTGTATCCTGATATGGGATTATGTGAGTGCCTCCGTGTACTCTTTCCAGTGTTGTTGCCATTGTCGAGGGATCTGTAGTGTCCTCCCAGATTTCCATGCTTGTTGCAAAAATGTAGAGTGATCATTGTCTGCTATTTGGCTAAGGTGAGAGATCCCTCTAGAAGTGAGGTATGTTCTGAGCTCCTGTGGGAGTCTGTGAGCGTTCCCACATCCAATCCAGGGGTCCATCCCTATTTTAACAGCTTCTCCTGACATTATTCTCCATGTGAGTCCATCCCTGATAAGGGGCATAGCTTGTAGGACTGCTTTCCATATGTTAGATTTTCCAACTTGTGTCCATTGAGGTTGTCGAATCCAGTCCATAAGATTTAAAGGTGCTATGTATTTAGATGTTGCCACCTTAGTCCACAGGCTATGCGATGTGACTAGCTGCCACCCTAGTTTGGCCGCCATGGCTTTGGAGAAAGAGTCTAGTCTTTTGATACCCCATCCTCCCCATTTCTTTGGGAGTGCCAAAGAGTCCCAATTGGACCAGGCAAAGATCCTTCTGGGTTGATTCCCTCTCCACAGGAATCTGCAACATAGGTTTTTAATTCTGGCCAGTATTCCTTTAGGAATCCATGCTAAAGACATCCAATATACTGGAGTTGCTTCCAACACTACTTTTATGAGTATCAGTCTTCCTACTCTTGATAAATATTTTAGGTACCAGATGTTTAGCCTTTTCTCCAATTTGGTTATGAGCCAGATCCAATCAACATTCTTATAACCATGTGGCTTTAATCTATAACCCAAATATTTTAGTCCCTTGTCCAGTTGCAGTAGGTTATAGGGGAATCTTCTTAGGGCATACTGAATCTCGTATGGTGTGCATCCTATAGCCATTATAGAGGATTTTTCATTATTAACCAACATGCTAGTGGCTGCTAGGAATATAGTGAAGGAATTGAGGAGTGCAGTCACATCTCCTATACTCCCATTTAGGAAAAGTAGCACATCGTCCACAAATAGCAAGTGTGTTATTGTGCATCCTTCAGTGATGCAGATCCCCCTTAGTCTGCCTCTTCGATGTTCCTCCTTTATCAAACGACTGAGACCTTCCATGATGAGTAAGAAGAGGAGTGGGGACAATGGGCATCCTTGCTTGAGGCCTCTTTCGGAGTGGAAGAAAGGAGAGGCTGCACCATTTACGAGAACGCTGAATGTTACATTAGTGATACAGCTCATAATCCATCTTATGAATTCATATGGGAAACCCAGGTGCGTTAAGAGCATTCTGATGTATAGCCAGTTGACTCTATCAAAGGCTTTCGAGAGGTCAACTTTCAAGACCATACCCTTTAGCTTGTGGATCTGGATAGAATGTAGCATCTCTTGTGCCGTTCCGACCACTTCATGTATTTGTCTATTCTGTAAAAATGCAAATTGTTCAGCTGAGATATGGTTTGATAAGATTGGCCAGAGTCGATTTGCTATAATCTTGGAGATGATCTTGTAGATACAGTTACATAAGGAGATGGGCTAGAAATCATTGAAGGATGTGGGATTGTCCGATTTGGGAATAAGGGCAATAAAGGTTGAGTTATAGGCCTCATACATTCTTCCAGAGGCTCTGCATTCCTCTATAACTTGTAATAGGTCCCCCCCCCAGAGTATCAAAGAAGGCCAGGTAGAATTCCACATTCCAGCCATCCGGACCAGGGCTTTTGTCTCGCTTAAACCATTTGAGAGTGTCCTCCAGTTCTCTCAGGGAGACCTCCTTTATCAATTCCCCGCTTTCTTCTTGTTCTACAAACCTTGGGAATAGTTGGGTTGTCCTCATTATGTCTCCCAGGGTGGCATTTGGTGGTGACTTATAGATGTTCCTAAAGTGGGCAGAGGCCATAGCTGCCAGTCGAGGAAAGGTGTTCACTGGTTCTCCTTGTTCATCTGATAGCTGCCAAATAGTATTGATAGCTTTGCGCCCATTTGCAAATTTATGGTAGAACTTGGTATTGTCATCCCCTTCCTTAATCCAGATGGCTCTGCTTCTCAATCTCCAGCTCTCTTCTTTGTCCTTAAGAATCTAGTTTCTCTTAGCCAAAAGAGAGGTTATCTGCTCTTTGTGCTCAGGGGAGGAGAAGATCCCCTCATGGTCATTTTCATACTTCTCAATGGCTTCTTCAGTTTGTTTGAGAGTATGGTCTTCTTGCGATCTCTTCTTATGAGCCCATTGCTTTGAGAGGCTCTTGAGTTCTTTTAGGTTTTTTGCAAATCCTTCTGATATAGTCCTTTCTGCCACTGGGGGATGAGTCCTCCAGTAATTTGTTACTAGTTGGATATATTCAGTGTCCCTCAACCATGCTGCATTAAATTTGAAAGGACCTTTTGGTTTGTTCATACCTCCTCTGATTTCCAAATAGATCGGCCTATGGTCTGATATTCTGCCAGAGCCCACCCACTGTCTATATCCCTGCCCCAAGGTTAGCATATGCTCCTTAATGAGATATCTATCTAGTCTTCTAGAGAGACTGTTCGCTCCTGATCTATTGTTTCTCCAAGTGGGAAATATTTTAGGGGAGGGGATATCTATGAGATTATGATCCTCCAGGTTGGCCTCGAAAAAATCTGAGAGGTTATCCCTTTAGGCATTGTGTCCCCATGATTCCGAAAAGCCGATGGATAATTTTAAGTCCCCCCCCCCCCCAGAACAAGATTTTCCTTTTGAAGGATGTGTGAGTCCAAGAGGTTGCTCCAATATTCCTCCCTGTTGTGATAGGGACCATAAATGTTGATGATCCTGAGCTCAATATCAAGCTCTGAGGAATATATGTCATCTCCTAGGTGGCCCGGACACCCCCAAGCATTACAAATACTGATAGATCAGTTTTTTACCCCCAACGCAAGCCCCCCTGACCTCCCTAATGCATCTAGAGTATGGAATGTCCATCCAAGTAGCCAAGATTCCAGGAGGTGGGTAATGACACAACCCTGGCCTAGAGTTTCTTGAAGAAAAAGAATATCAATGAGTTCTACCAAGATCAGTCTCCTCATGGCTAATTTTTTTACTGGGCTAGCCAACCCTCTACAATTGAAAGAGAGAAATTTCATGGAGGAGGGGGTTCTTGGGTATTCGCTACTCTAAGTACCCAATCGATGGCATGTTGTTTTCCTGCAACTATCTCTTCCCCAGCTTGTAGCTTAGCTTTGGATAGGGAGGAGGGTCTACCTCTAGTCGTCTTTAGAGGAGGGGGAGAGGTGATGAGGCTGATACCCAAAGAGTCAGGGGCCTGAGAGCAAAACCTGGCTCTGGTGGGGTATCTGAAAGGTGGAGGGCTGGAATGAGTGGGAGGAACAAGTAATTGGGAATTTGGGGGAGGTTTATCAAGGAAAGATGGCTGAGTGCAGGAGATGGTGGGGGAGGGGGGTTTTATAGGGCAATCAACAGCCTTGGGAGGGTTGAAGGTGTGATAAAAGGACTGAACTGAAAAGAATTGTTCATAACTAGTTTCAATGCAATGCATAGATACATTAGAGTAAATAGAGGAGGAGTTTGCAGTCGACATACCCGTAGAGAAAGCAGCCTTAGAAGCCGCCCTTGCTTTGGTTAGAGGAGAAGAGGGTGCTCCGATGGGTTCCTTTCCCCGCTTCTTTCTGGACACCTTTGTGGGCACAGGTAATGCTTCAGAGTGTGCCAAATTTGCTACCTCTTCCCCCCCTGGAGGGCTACCCTGAGCTTGTGTGTTTTTCTACAATGTATCCTTCCCATTATCCTCGTCCCTTTCCTTCTTATTCAGCGGACAATCTTTGTACAGGTGTCCCACTTTGTGGCAACGTCTGCATCGGAAAGGGACACCTTCGTAGTCTAGGGTTTGCTTTCGGGAGAAGGTTTTCCACTGTAAGGTGATGTGCTCCTGAAGACCGCCCCGAGTATCCAGGTGAACGAGAATCCTAGCATATGCCATCATGCCTGAAGCCAGATATGATCTGTCGTGATCGAGGTAGGTTCCCAGAGAGTTGTCGATGTGGCGGAATATATCCTCTAACCAGAATTGTAGGGGTAGTCTTGGTAGTTGAACCCATATAGGGCCGACTCCTATCTGTTCTTTTTCAGGGTCAAAAAGAGGGTTCCATCGCCGGAGAAGAACTGGAGCATGCTCGAAATGCTAGAAAGACGACAAGACCTAGTTTGTGTGCTCGGCTTTGGCAAAGCGCAGAGCAAACCATCCTCTAACAAAGGTTTGAAAAGTTGGGAGGTCCGCCAAGTGTTGCACCCATACCTCCAAGGCCCACATCTTAATCCTAGCAGCTGTGTGGCTATGGCCGCGAATTCTTCCTACCAGAACCTGGTCCACCATGTCCATGGTGTCACCCCACTGAATTTCCTCCCTGAGTCTGAGGATAACGTCTTCGCTTCTGACCTTGAAGCACTTCCATTTTTTTCCCTCTGCGTCGGCTCTTCAAGGTCCTCTGAATTTTCCACTGATTGGTTAGGGTTTGGATCAGGGATTTCAGGGCAAGGATGTTCCACTGTTGGAATTGATTCTGAAAGAGGGGGTACCACCACGTAACTGCCCGATGGAGGCACCTCAGGCTCCGAAACTTGTGGTTTTCCCTGGGTCGGGTGTGGGTTCTCAGATGGTTGGTTGAAGATTCACCAAGGTGGGATGAGAGGGGGGTTTAAGAGCTAGCCGCCTCAGGACTAGGGTGGAGGCAGGCAGAAACAAAGGTTGTAGTCAAGGGTAATTGCGGCTGTGAGGGAGGAAACGGCCAGATCAGAGGAGGCTCTGAGAAAGTTACTGTGGAGCAGGAAGGTCCCGAGATGGAAGGAAGACCCACAATGGTAGCTGACAGGTCGCAGCAGAAGGGAAGGAGTACGTTTGTTGCGGAGTGATGGGTTTGCCAAATATTTACATTCTCCAACGGGTCTTCTGAATAGTCTACTAGGTCAAGCTCCATACCTATTTCAAGGTGATCTCCACCAGCTGCCTCCATGACCATCGTAACCGTCGCCGTAAGGAGGGTTTTGGAATGCGGTGGGAATGCAGTGAATGGGGAGGATACGGTAAACAGCAATGTTATGGAGAGGCTCAGCGAGTTACGGGTGATGGAAACCACCACGGGTGTTGCAGCCGGAGGGAGAACGGACAATGACAGCTAGCAGGTAGGTAGGGTGAGTAGGGTGCAATCGTGGCGATCGTCTGCAGAATATCCCTAACCCTTTTCAGACAGCCTCCACAGCGCCATATTCAATCTTCACCCTATGTTCAATTGTTTTTCCTTTCCCCTTTGGCCTATATTTTTACGTGGATGAAGGTTGTTTTATTCTTAAGACTAAATTCCACTTGTTGGAATTTTTGTTAGTTATTTACTGCTTTGCATGGAATTTGTTCTTTAGAAACTATATCTTTATTTTAAAGTCATGGGCCTCCATTGTAATATAACACAGGGGCTTCACCAGGGGAGCAATACCATACCACGTGCATTCATATTGGGGGATATATATTGAGAAAAAAATGACAAAATATATTGAGCATATAATAGGGGGTAAATGGTTTTTATATGTTGTGTATAAAAAATGGAGCTCAAAGTTAATGAAAATTATAAAGGGGTATAAAAATGTTAATGAAAAAATGGATACCTACAATATCTAGCGTAAGTAAAAGGGTTTTTTTAATTGAAATGATGTACTGGGTTCATATTGATAGGTGGTTAATAATGCAATTTTTAGAGGTATTTTCCAATATGTAGTCAAATTAAGAGTATTGTTTAACATGTCGTGAACGCACGTTCTATGTCATATGTTCATTGAGTGAAGTCCCCGTGTAATATAACAAAAGTTTCCTCATAATAGACAAAATTGTTTCTTTCTGAACTAATATATTGCAATATATTTTATAAACTTGTATGCACTTGCAAAAACTCTTTTCTACTCATTTAGAGACTTACTTTAATTACATTTTTTTTTTTGGAATCTTTGCTAAAATAGTCTCTTACTCTAGATATATAACTCTCTAAAGGATATACACTCAGGTTTTTACTTTATATTGTGTTATTTAAACTATTCTTTACACTTGATTGTTTTGAGCAAAACTTTCCATACTAGAATTTTGTTTATATATATATATATATATATATATATAAAGTATGTTTGTACAAACTCTCTATGTTTATTAAACAGAAGATTACTCTATGTTTGCTATATAGAGATATATTACTTTGTATTAATTCATATATTTTTAAATGTTCATATTTGCCTAACCAGTGATTTGCTTTAACTTTGTCACACATTTTAATAATATATTTACTATGTAAACAAATTGTTCTAGATTTTGATTTCAGCATATTCAAAATATTAACACACACACACACACACATATATAAAGTTTGTTTGTACATACTCTTTATGTTTATTAAACAGAAAATTACTCTATGTTTTCTATATAGAGATATATTACTTTGTACTAATTCATATATTTTTAAATGTTAATATTCGCCTAAACAGTGATTTGTTATAACTTTGTCACACATTTTAATAATATATTTAATATGCAAACAAATTGTGCTAGATTTTGATTCCAGTTTATTTAAAATATTAACTCATTCATGTATGGTTCCATTACGTCAAAATACTTATAAATATCTATTCATCATTTACGAATAATATATTTATATCTACTTTTCCATATTTACTTTTTTGTCTATATTGTACCAAACAAATAATTATAAATGCTTTAGAAAACAATTTTTTGTCGATAACTCAATTTATTTTCATTGTAATATATATATATATATATATATATATATATATATCACCGGGGCTTCACTATGGGAGAAAACCATTATATATTGAGCATATAATAGGGGATAAAGGGTTTTTATATTGGTGGATATAAAAAATGGAGCTCAAAATTAATGAAAAAATATAAAGGGGTATAAAAATTTTAATGAAAAAATGGATACCTACAATATCTAGTGAAAGTAGGGGTTTTTTAAATTGGGAAGGTGTATTGGGTTCATATTGGTAGGGGGTTAAATAATGTTATTTTTAAAGGTATTTTCCAATATGTAGTCAAATTAAGGGTATTATTTAGTATGCCATGAATGCACGTGATATGTCATAGATTCATTGAGTGAAGCCCCCGGGATATATATATATATATATATATATATATATATATTGTTTTTCAGTCAAATCTACTAATTATACAAGTTAGAAATACCGACTTGAAAATAGCTTTCATGGGAAATTAAGAGACAATTACTTGGCTCCTCACAACCTTGACACAGAAAACTACTTGCCCTTTGAGCAACTAGGCCTGCAACTTTTCTTCTATATCTTTCTTGTTTTTCTTCAATCTCTCCAATTTTGCTCTCATAATAATGAAACAAAAGAAAGAAAAAGTGACTAGATATTATCCATCCACCACTCTTTTTGGTGGTTAATAATTGCCTCCACCTTACTAAAAGGTGGCAAGTAGTTAACTACTCGTTAATGAGCTCTTGTTTCCGACTCTTGAGGACAGCTCCTTGTCTTCCAGGAAACATTTAATTGGCCAATATCATAGTTTATTAATTAAATCTAATCACCTAGATTATAAGCCTAGGACTTGTTTTATATATATATATATATATATATATATATATATATATATATATATATATATATATATATATATATATATATATATATATAAGTTCAAGAGGCATGGTAAGGGAAGAGGAAAATGGAGCTAGGCTGCCATGGAATGGCATGGCCTAAGAATGGGGTTAGAGGGTACGGGGTTCTACAGGCTGGCATCGGTCTTGCAGCTACCCCTCACATGCCTCGGTACTTGTACCGCTGGCCAGCTCTCGCCGTTAACTCTTCACACCTCTCGCTGGGGGGTTTTTTTTACCATTCCCTATTACCATTTTCCCTGTCGTTTTCACCGCTAAGGTTCTGTATTGCAAAGAGAAGGGCTAAGTACAGGCAGGCTCCTACTCCCTCCCTATCGGTTACCCACCTGCTAGACCCATATAGGGTTTTTCCTCCGCATTTCTCGCTCTCGAACGGTCTCGATCCTCCATCGCTGTCAGTGCCAGTTTCTGATGGGTAGTTGGTTCCGAGGTGGTCTACCCTTCTTAGCAGTTGTCTTGATGGATATAGACGAGGTGGATTACTCGGACTCTCCGCTAGTGGAACGCTCCATCTGGCGCTCCACGTTTGCGGATTTTGGAGGTTTGTACAGTGAAAGCCTGTCTGCCAGTTTCAACAATCTCCCTCAGTCATCTGACCATGTTCTCTCTGCTTCTGTTTAGTCGGATGAACCCCTCCTAGACACCCTTCGTTGTGCCTTCCCCGGCCACCCTAGGGTTTCTCTCGGACTACTTTAAATCCTCACCGAATCACGCAGGTCCCTCAGAGCCACTAGGACTCCCATTTACGCCATTGTCTGGTGCCTTATCTGAAGTCCTCCCTCTGGCAGCTCCCCTCCCGTCCTTGGCTCCCCCCATTCCCTCTGGTAGTTTTACCTCGGTCCCCCCCCCCCATGAAGCTATCCCTGATCTCCCCCCAAACCCTAACCCTCCTCCTCCGCCCACTGCTCCGGAAGAGGCGAGGGTCTCAGCAAACCCTAAGCATATGTCCTCCCGACCCTCGAAGAAACAAAGGTGCTTCAAGTCCAGGCCAACGGACATTATTCTCCGGCTTGAAGAAGATATTCAGTGGGGGGATGCGATGGATTATGCAGACAAAGTTTTGGTGGGACGTATCAAAGGAAAGAATTATACCACGGACAAACTGAAATCTTGGGCTACGGAGATTTGGGGACAGCATTTGGCGTACATCCCTTTCGTCCAGACCTTCGTGGGGGGATGGTTTGCACTGCGGTTTTCTAGGCTGACCATACAATTTGGGTTCTCTCGTCATTTTGGCATTTTGAAAAGCACCAGTATTCCTTAAGAGGTGGACGCCACTCTTCGACTCGGAAACTGAAAAAATTGGGGTCAGGCCGGTGTGGATCAGGCTCCCGGGGCTGCCCCTTCAGTACTGGTCTGAGGACATATTTCGAAAAATTGGGAACTCTCTGGGTACGTTCATGGAGTTTGACAAGTCTTACCAGACCACGGGAATGATGGCCTATGCTAGGATCCTTGTGCACTTAGATACCAGAGGTGGTCTACAGGAAAATATCATCATCCAATGGAGATATTTTTCGAGGAAACAATTGCTGGATTATGAAGGCATCCCCTACCACTGCAGGAGGTGTCATCAGGTGGGTCATCTTTACAAAGACTGTCCCCTCCTCAAGAAGAATAAGCAGGATCTCCAAGAGCAGGATCATGACCCGGTGATCGAGCAACCCCCTCCTCAGGCTGTAGTGACTCAGATGGCGGAGCAGAACAAAACTTCAGACACAGTGGAGGCGCCGCTTGTACCTGCTTTGAAGAAAAGAGGCAAGAACCCTATCAGGCCTCCCTCTCCTCCTCTGACGCGCTCCAAGGCAGCAAAAGGTGACGTCTTCTCCTCGGGTATGTCTCTAACTTCTGATGCCTCTGTTTCACATCTTTCTTCATCTTTGTTATCGCTCTCCTCCCAGTTGCCTCCTCTGATTTTGATCCCCTCCCCCCCTCCCAGCTCTCCCCCGACCCTGCTTCTGAACCCCAGCTCCCTCCCCTCCCCCATCGAACAAGTCATTCCTACATGACTTGCTCCCTCCCGACGCCATCGCCCATATACACCTCATGCTCTCTCTCTTCTACCCCAATCCCCTCTCTCCCACCTCCTTCCCCCTCGGTGAATTCCACTCCGAGGTATACTACCTGCTCCATAGCCAAGCAAAGAGAGTCGGATGCCATAGGGCTGGATGTAGTTCCTCCCTTTCTCTCCCCCAGACAAGGAAGAGGTAGACCATCCAGCCTTAACAAAGCAAAAGAAAAAGCAGGTGATGAAGTTGTCCAAGGTAAACAGCAAACCATTGAAAGGGTACTTAGAGCAAAGGACACCCTTCCCCCCCTCCTCCATGAAGCTTTTGTCTTTCAACTGCAAAGGGTTGGCTAGCCCCGAAAAAAAGTTAGCCATGAAGCGAATTTTACTATCTGAACTGGTGGATGTTATCCTTTTACAAGAAACCTTATGTAAGGCGGTAATGGTCATCCCCCTTCTGAACTCATGGCTACCGGGCTGGACTTTCCATGCTTTAGATGTCTCGGTTCATTCTGGAGGGGTACCAGCAAGGTTTAAAAACAGTTCCATTGTACTGAAGAACATCTTGGGGGGTGGGGGGTTTTTGGGTGCGGACATCTACTCCAAGGACCTGGAGGAAGAGATGAGGATCATCAATGTCTATGGACCCTGCCACAACAGGGAGCCCTTCTGGCGAAGGCTCCTTAGCTCTTCTCTCCTCCAAGCTGATAATGTGATCCTAGGCGGGGACCTGAACTTCTCTCTGGGCTTCATGGAATCATGGGGACACATGGCGCAGATAGACCCGCTATCTGATTTCTTCGAGCAGCTGTTAGAGGATCACCACTGGATTGATATCCCTTCTGCCAAGATTCAACACACCTGGAAAAACAACCGAACTGGCAGCCAAAGCCTGGCTAGGAGATTGGACCGATTCATTATTAAGGAGGCTTTCCACATCAACCACTCCCAGTCCAGGCAATGGGTAGGCAGCGGGGGAATCTCGGACCATCGGCCTATCTACCTGGAAGTGGGGGATCGATGCCACAAGATCTCAACCCCCTTCAAATTCAACTCTACCTGGCTTCGGGACCCCTCCTACATCAAGCTCGTCTCGGACTTCTGGAAATCCCATCCAATCCCCGAGGAGGAGGACCCAGCAAAAGGCTTTGTCAAAAATCTCACAGAAATTAAGGGCTTATCCAGAGTTTGGGCACACAAGAAAAGGGAACAGGAAGACTTAATCTTAAACCAATCCGAGCAAGCCATTGCAGAACTTGAAGCTCATTCGGAAGGTACTTACACCTATATGGAACAAAAATATCATTATGAACATTTAACCAAGCAGAGGAATCAAGTACTCAAGGACAGAAAAGCAAGTTGGCATCTAAGAAGTCAAGCGATCTGGCTCAAGGAGGGAGATGAAAACACAAAGTTCTATCACCGCTTTTCCAATGGGCGGAAAGCCATCAACACCATCTGGGAGCTTCAAAATGATCAGGGGCATCAGGTCTGTACCTCCAGAGAGCTTGCTTCTTTGGCCACCTCACACTTCAAGAATATATATGCAGCCCCGAGGGAAGCCAATATGCTAGAGATCATGAGTGTGGCTGAGCTCTTCCCCAGGTTTGTGGATGCAGAGGAAGGGGAGGAGCTAATCAAGGAGGTAACATTGGGGGAGCTAGAGGCTACCATCCAAGGCTTCCAAAGAGACAAGAGCCCAGGACCTGACGGCTGGTCCATTGAATTCTACCTAGCTTTCTTTGATATCTTGGGTCTGGATCTACTCAAGGTGGTTGAGCATTGTTGCCTCTTCGGAAAAATACCCTCGACCATCAAATCCACGTTCATTGCCCTCATTCCCAAATCAGATAAGCCTACATCATTTAATGACTTTCGGCCCATCTCGCTGTGCAACTGCCTCTACAAGATCATAGCTAAAATCATAGCTAACAGACTCAAGCCCATTCTCTCGACTCACATATCCCCTGAACAGTTTGCTTTCCTTCAGCACCACCAGATTCACGAAGCTATTGGAACTGCCCAAGAACTCCTCCACTCGGTGCATTGTAAGAACCTAAAAGGGATGATCTTAAAGGTGGATCTATCCAAGGCTTTTGATAGAGCAAACTGGCTCTATATCTGCCTGCTCCTTACTCATCTGGGCTTCCCTTACATGTATATCAAATGGATTATGAGTTGTATTACCGATGTGTCATACAGTGTCCTTCTCAATGGAGCTCCCACTCCATTTTTCTCAGCCGAGAGGGGTCTTAGGCAGGGATGCCCCCTCTCACCCCTATTATTCCTTCTCATCATGGAGGGACTCAGCAGATCGATAGGAGCAGAACATAGAAGGGGCAGGATAGAGGGGATCAAAATAATGGACAACTGCTTCCTTACCCATCTATTGTTTGTGGATGATGTGCTCATCTTCTTGAACGGCAGCATTGGGAACGCCTCGACCTTACAGTATGTCTTTGACCTTTTCCAGAAGGAAAAAGACATGATCATTAATGTTCACAAGTCTACTCTAACGGCAGTAGGTTTCTCTCAGCTTGAATTACAATTTACTCTCCGCTGCTTCCTCTTTGCCTCACAACGTCTAGAGGATGGGCTGAAATATTTATGGATCCAGCTTAAACCTTCAGGCTACAAAATCGCAAATTGGACTTGGCTCATCTCTAAGGTGGAAAAGAGACTGAATACTTGGTACAACAAATACCTCTCTCGAGCAGGCAGACTCACCCTCATAAAATTTGTACTTGAAGCGACACCGATATATTGGATGACTCTGGCTTGGATTCCAAGGGGAATTCTAGCCATGCTACAAAAAATCTGCAGCAGGTTCCTTTAGAAAGGCAAGAAGCAGGGGAATCTCTTCACGTGGGTAAAATGGGACACTATTGCAAGGCCCAAGAGATGGGGGGGTTGGGCATAAAAAGGTTGGATCTATTTGCCAAAGCATTGGCTGCAAAACTAGGATGGCAGCTCATTACCTCGCACAGCCTCTGGACCAAAGTAGCTTATGAAAAGTACATCTCCCCTGAAAACATTATGGACTGGCTTCGAAGGGATCAGAGGGTAAGTGGCAGCCTGTCCATCATCTGGAAAGCATTCCTAACCTCCCTCCCCCTTATACGGGAAGGATTAACCTGGCGGATTCATCAGGGGAATGCAGTTCATATAGGTGTGGATCCCTGGATCAGATGTGGGAATGCCCACAGGCTCCCAGCAGAGTTGATAGAACTACTAGCGGATCAGGGACTTTCTCATCTATCCCATATTGCAGACCAGGCAAATACCACTCTTCTCCAGCAGGCCTGGAAGTCGGCCCACGATCTCCACATCCTAGGCCATTGGCATCAGGCTTGGGAGGGCTTCACTGAGGCTCTCACACAAGCTCATATCAGGATAACGGAAGGGGAGGATGAAATTGTGTGGGCATACGCAAAAAATGGGAGATACTCTCCCAAGGAAGGATACTTGAAACTCATGGAGAACTTCAAGCCAAAGAATGTACAGCAATGGTGAAAAGCACTATGGAAGCTCAAAGAAGCCCCCAGAACGTGATTGCTTATGTGGACCATCCTTTTCAACAAAATCCCCACTGGCTCAAACTTGATGAAGCATTCCTTCCATGGTCCTTTTTGGTGTCACCTATGCAGGAACAATGAGGAAAGCACGGAACACTTATTCCTGCTATTAGTGCCTAGATTTACCTCAGGCTAAAAAGGTAGGATCGAGGGCCAACATCAAACCATGCTCGGCCTAGTATCTAGCCCTATCAGGTCAGGAGAGGGCTCTCTCTGGGTCAATCTCATCAAATAATGATCGATGAGGGCTTGAGATGACTGATAGAAATACTGATGTTAGGCTAGGTATATGTGCAAGAGAGTTTGATTGAATAAAATGATGTTTTGTTGGCTCAGATGGAAAGGTAGATTTTGGGTGCGGGGATTGAGGTTCAGTCTTGCAGAGATCTCAATGGGGCAAGGTAGGCAATTGTTTTTGGCACTTAAAATTCAATGAGATGGAAGGAATAGACAGGTGAGATGTTTAAGAGGGAAAGAGAAATCATGGATCCTCCCCAAACAGCTGAAAACATCAAGAAACTAAAGCAAACTTCAAGTAGAGCACTGCAATTTCAATGGATTCTACTTACACTCTCGTTTGTTTAGTTCAGAAGAAACAAGATAGAGAATTGAATACATGAAATATAAGAAAATTCACAATTACAAAGAAAACCACTGTACCAAGACAAATTGCCACATGGATCCCAAAGAGTGCTGTAAATCCTGGTCTCAATTCCTCAGCCAAAATGCTAATATGAATGTACAATGAATCTCTTTTCTTTCTCAAAAGTCCAACCATGCTAATGACTGAAAAAACATAAGATATAGGCAAACAACAACTCATCCTAGCCTCTAGGGGTCAAAATCATGAGTTTAGGAGCTGTTCCAACTAATTCTAAACTAAGAACTACAAATTCGGCAATGGAACAGCTTGCCTCTATAAATTAGGGAACTGATTCATTCAGTTGCAAACTACCTTTTCATGGATGAATCTACCTCCATAAGTGAAAATTTGACATATTTACCTCATGATCCATCAATGTACATTAAATTACATCAAAAATTTGACATTAAGAAGGTGAAAAAGTCAAACTGGCAAAAGCTAGGCGAAAAACAGAGTATACTTGGTCAAACTAGCAAAATTTTCCCTATGCGTCGCGCCTGATTTCTCTATGCATAGCGCCTGTTTGGAGCCACTTTTGAAGGCCTTCCCAATGTCCAAATTCGCTCCAAGTGTGCTTGTTGGAAATTTCTGCCTACCTAATTTCCAACACAAGTGGAATTTTTCAATTTGGAATTCATTTGCTCTGTCAAAAATCAAATCTCCCAAGACTGGTCAAAATGTGCAAAATGAGGCTGCCTAAAGGCAAAGTGATGTTGCATTCAACTTTTTAAGGTCTTCCTCAACTCCAAATTGAGCTCATGATAGCTCATTGGAAATATCTTTGTATCTAGTTATCATTTGACTCATCAAGCAAGTAATTTGGCCAACCAAGCTAGGAGAAAACTTTATTTTCCCAAGGTCACTTCAAAGGTGCATCCATTCTCCCAAGGCAACTGTATTTTTGACATTTCTCTAAAATCATGACACCTATGTAAAAAGTGAAGGAGTTTTTTCTTCTTTCGCCTATTTTGGACAAAAAAATCTCTCATTTTTCCCAAATTCATATTTTATTGCTTAGAAACATCATTGGAGTAAAACCTATCCCGATGTGTGGAACAGGGGATTTGTCAAAATGAAGTGAAATGAAGGGGATAAGGGGATTCTAAATTCTTGAGAAAATTTTGGGAAGTAGGGAGGAATGTTAGGAAATAGGGAAAAGTGGAATTCCAAAGATTGAGTGAGGGGAAGGGGTCCAAAAGGGTAAAACACAGGCCTAGCCCAGAAAATTGTCAAGTTGTAGCAAGAAACTAGGGTTTGTGCGAAAACGAGGAATTTGAGGGATATCAGTGATGGGAAGTGTTTAATAAGGCATATTAAGGATAGTGGAAGGTGTATGAACATTAGGATACAATTTTTGCTGATGATTTGACCATCCAAGAGAAATTACCTTCAAAACCCTAGGAGAGGGAAATGAACCTTACCTAGGCACAACTGAAGCATGAACAAGGTGTAAAATGACCCATTGGAACCTGACATGATGATGAAAACCCTATGAATGATGGTACACTCAGCTGAATGGTGACATGGACCAACATTTTGAAAATTTTGAAAGGAGTGAAAACAAACCCTAAACCTAATACCTAGTGACTAAATTTTGCTTGAAGACTCACTGAAATGACAAAATTTGACCTCGACACCTTAAAATCACTTTGTAAGAGCATGTTTGATCACTGGAGGAAGGCTGCAAAGGCTGACGCTAACACCTGCACTGCCCTATTATCACTGAGCAATGGAACCTCATTCTAGCATCCTCCCCTTCCCTTCAACGTTGGCAAGGGAGATCCATCATGGAGGCCTGGCTGGACTGGTTAGAGAGGCACAAGGGTAGAGACAGAAATCTGCCCCTCCTAATGTGCTGGGCTTTTTGGACGGCAAGGAACCGGGCCATTTTTGACCATAAGGACCCCCTATGGCTTTCCATCAGATCTCGTATCCTTGCTGACTTTGACTCACTGCCTGAAGACACCTCTCAGACTCCCTCCAGGACCATCCAACCTGAACTCATAGATAAAACACACCCTTGGGCCTATTTTGATGGCTCAGCCCAAGAAGAGGGTTTCAGGGGTGGCGGGGCCATACTCTACCAGAGGGAAGACCACTGCTTCAAGATCCAAATGAACCTGGGAAGAGGCAAAAATAACTTTGTTGAGCTTACCATGGCCAAACATCTCATTCATTTTGCTCTTGAGAAACACTGCTCACATCTCCAACTATTTAGGATTCCAAACTTGTTTGCAATTGGCTCAACAGAACTTCTCATTGCTCTACTTTTACGTTGAGACATATATTGGATGAGGCTCACAGGCTTACGGCATCTTTTGATAACTTTGTCTGTCATCACATTTACAGGGAGAGCAACACAGGGGTAGACTACTTATCAAAGGAGGCAGCGTGTAGGTAGGAAGAGGACTGGTTGATTCAGGAAGAAGTTGATGGAACTTT
The DNA here is from genome assembly GCA_031772625.1 of Pinus tabuliformis. NCBI lineage: Eukaryota > Viridiplantae > Streptophyta > Pinopsida > Pinales > Pinaceae > Pinus > Pinus tabuliformis. Next base: position 707,811,027 of record CM062819.1, read on the forward strand.
CCATCAATATTACCACAGACTGTTTATAGATCTACATACACATTAGGATACATAATCACTCTGTCATCCCTTACAGACTCCTGTTTTAATTTTTTGGCTTATCACGGTTTTCATCAGCTTCTGTTTATATTTTCAGTTTTTATGGTTTTACAAGCTCTCTCAGAGAATTTTTGACAGTCAAACAGCATGGGTTGTTTCAAAGACTTTATATTTTTTTGTTGGTTCTTGAGATCTACACGGCCTCCCTGCGTGGATAATACAAGCTTTCTTTTGGCACAGGCTTTCGATTATAGTTGTTTCTGAGACTTTACCCCGAATTTCGTAATGTAATTGAGAAAATATAATGTTGGTGTCCTACATTGATGCTATGATACTAAACTCTATCATATGATGCAATGTTTATTTGTATTAATAAAAATTCTAGAGCTAAATAAATGGGGTAGAAAATAAATTATGATGTCTTGGGGAGGGGGGAAATTGACTTAAGAGGAAAAATATACCTTGGGTGAATATTTCCTTTTGATGTCATGGTTATTCTTCCCAAGAAGTTGAAATGTTAGGAAGGTGAAGGGTTAAGGTGTGATTATCAAAATAAGAGGGAGGAGAAATCAAGGGGTTCTTCTTCTGGGCTCTTAAGCTTCTAGTTTTTATATATTCTTTTACTCTCTCATACATCTATCTCTCTCACTCAGAAATTTGAATTGTCATGGAAATTGGTGATAGATTTTGTAACATGAAATGAATGTTTACGTCACGTTTTCTTTACACTAAATGGTTATGAGGGATGGGAATGGTCCTAGTTGTGTATGGCACATAGAAAACTAAAGAGGGGATGGTCAAGGGACTATAGAGATTAGAGAAGGACTCCCTTGTTTTGTGTAGACTACATGGCCTTCTTGTTGAAGTGAGCCTGGTCAAAGATGAAAAGGTTGATCACTAAGTTTTCTTTTGTGTGTGTGTTTAAGAAGAATGGCCTTCACTTTAGGTGTTAAAATCTAGTCTAGATCTGAGTGTGTAAAATACCTCAAAGTTAATTTCTCCTCAAGACATCAAAATCTAGCATTGGAGTGGCTAGTTATGAGAAAAATTGTAATACAATTGATTCTATGGTCGGGTGGAACTTGGCTCACCTTACTTAAGTTTCCAATATTTTTTTGCCTAAAATAAATAAATAATTATTTTTGTATTAATGATATTTTTGGCATAGATGGTTTAGTGACATGCATGATTATTTAATTGCTTGTTTAAACAAGTTTATATGTACATGCATTAACCCCTCCATGGTTGTAGTTGTTATACTTTTGGATGTAGCTTTTTATATGTATTAAATTTTGCAACAACATTGATTAAGGAAAATAGGATTTGTAAATTCTTCTTTAAATAGGTCATGTTGGAATTTCTATTATTACATATCTTCTATTAGGTTATATACTATGAAACTTGGACCATAGTGAGGGGAAATCACACTAATCCTCTGGTCTCTTGGGTCATGATATTTTAGGAGATATGCATAAGAGGAAGTATCCACCTAAAAGTGACCTCTTAAGGAAAAATAATAAAATAATAGTTAAATAATAAAATATAAGTTATGAATTTTGGAGGGAAAAGAAGAAAACTATTTTTTAATTGTATTTTTGGCTCAACTCCTTATAGGTTTAATCAAGTTTCAAGTGTAGATACTCATTGGATGCAGAATTAAATTACACATCCAACAAGTACCCATTATGCATACTTCTAAGAAGACCCACATTGATAAAAATTGAAGATACATTTAAAAATCATGTTCAACACACTTTTTTTAATGTATCTTCAATTTTTATCAATGTGGGTCTTCTCATGTATGCATAATGGATACTCATTGGATGTGGAATTTAATTATGCATCCAATAATTATCTACACTTGTAATTTGAGTAAACCTATAAGAAAATAAGTCAAATATATAAATTAATAAATAAAAATAGTTTTCTTCTTTTCCCTCCAAAATATTTACATGTATCTCTTTTTAAATTTAAAATTTAAATAATTTTGATTGGTTTACATATTATGACATGGAAATTACATGAAAATTTCATGGGGACTTTTACGCTGAAATTTCCTCTAATGATTAGACGAATTTGAGCTTCCTAGATGCTCCTAAAATCATGCATCAAACAGGTCATGTTGGCATCTATACTATAAATTTTCTTCTGGGAGGTTCCAAAAATTGAAACTTGGACCATAGTGAGGGAAAATTCCACTAATCATCTGGTTCAATTTTTAGAACTTGCAATACTATAACTTAGAATATATTCCCTAAAGAAGTTGCTTTATTGTTTTGTATTCAAAGTGTTGGACAATTGATTATGGTTGTGTTAGTATTGTGCATGAATGTTGGCATTGATGTCAACCATATTGGCAAGAATGCATGGCTCAGAAGGATTCCTGTGATAGTTGCAAGCTTCATGGAGAATATCAATATGGTGGGTCTGATTTTAGTTGTCCAAGGAGTCAATGAGAAGATAACTTTGCAGTCATCTTCTAAGAAGCAGAAGGACTCAAAGCCTCCATTATACCCTCTCCATTGGAAATTTATCTGAATAAGCTTTCCAACGATTTTCGGAAGTTCATAAATGGATTCCTGGTTCAAAATTTATGGCATGTCGAAGTTCATGGATTTGAAGCCTTAGGTAGGAAAGAATATCGGCGTATCGAAGATTGGTGGTCCAACATATAGGCATATCGGAGATCGGTGGACCAACATATCGAAATATAGGCAATCGGAGGCAGGGAAAATTTTAAGAACCCCCCCTAAATTTATAAATATAATAAATGGGCGAATCTCCATGATATATAGGAAAAATGGAAGGCGATTTTATCAATAATATAATATGTATATATAATTTTTTGGCAAATCTCTCACCAGGCATGGCGAATATTTTACTCAATTATAAAATCTTATAAGATCTTTGCGAGTCTTTCACTAAATAATAAAACTTTGTAAAGTCCTAGTGAATTTTAACATAGGCTACACGCTGGTTTAATTCCCCCATTTAAATAGGCTATATTCCAGGTGAATACCATGGGTCAATACCATGTGCCATTTTGGTGAATACCATGGGTCAATACCATGTGCCATTTTTATTTTTATTAATTCTAATATTAGGGTTAATAATGGTTTTTTTCATGGTATTAATAACAATATAGTCCATGGTATTTGTCCCATAGTATTTTGGCCATAGGTTTCACTTAAATATAACTCATTTTTTGAGTGTTCGTAAATATAAGGTGACTTATGGACTAAATATTAAAAAATGTTTTATTTGTTTACTAGTTACTTATGGACTAAATATAAAAAAATGTTTTATTTGTTTACCATACCTCTCGTTTATTTATATTTTTATTAATTTACCATACCTCTTTTACAAATATGGTATTTGGCCCATAGGATTCACTTAAATAAAACCTCTTTCTTGAGCCTTCATAAATAGAACGAGGGTTATGGACTAAATATAAAAAAAGGTTTTATTTATTTACGATACGTCTAGTTTATTTATATTTTTATTTATTTACCATACCTTTTGAGTAAGTATAAAAATACGTTTTATTTATTTACCATACCTCCACTTTACTTATATTTTTATTTGTTTACACCCTTACATGTATATAAGGTGACTTATGGAGTAAATATAAAAAATGTGATATTTATTTACCATACCTCTCATTTATTTATATTTTTATTAATTTACCATACCTCTTTTATAAATATGGTATTTGGCCCATAGGATTCACTTAAATAAAACATATTCTTGAAAATGGGCGAATGGATTCACTTAAATAAAACCTATTCTTGAAAATGGGCGAATGGAAGTTTGTAAGTCCTAATTTCAAGGGCTAAATTTACCTTTTTTACCCTCTCCCTTAAAATAAGGTGGGCTATTTGAGGTGATTTGTAAAAATGTACTATGATACAAAATATTCGCCCACTAAAAATTTAAAACCCCTTAATTTCGCCAAAGGGCGAACATTCGCCCCTAAAATTATCCTTGAACGGAGGTCAGCATATCAGGCATACTGACGATCGAAGAATCATAACTTATGAATGTGAGAACCTTTTAAAATTTGCAATATGGGTGAAGTGTCAATAGCATTAAAAGTCGCCTAAAACACCAATAAAGGATTAACAAAGGATTTCATTGCAAAACAAAAGGTGGGCGAGCCCTTTTCTCTCTTCTATGGCAGGACATATGGCCGCATATGATTGGTTCCAATAAAGCTACAATTGCATCTGATGTCAGCATGACGTGGAGGTATGAAAGGACATGTGGCAAGTAGTTTTGGCGTTTTGACTGGGCCTAAGGGGACAAATATGGGTGACACATGTCACCACTCATGAGGTTCCATGTGGAGTGATGAAGTCATATCGGAGATCACATATCAGAGGTTGAGGATGTTGGCACTTTGTAACACTCGATACTTTAAAAAGTTTTGATAAGGAGGCTTCAATATTGGGTTGGCACCACGGTTGCAAAGATTCAAAGAACCAAAGGCGCAGAGATGGGGCCAAGCACGGAGAGCTATGGGCTATATCAGAAGTGGGAATATCACAACTCCAAAGTTAAATCCTCGATTCAAAACTTTCGATGAGAGGGGATTTGATATTTGGCTAGCGCATGGTCAAGAAGAACTTAAAGAACCAAGGGCGTTAAGCACTTAAGAAAGGAAAAATAGCCCCCGACAGGATCAAAAACTCTCTAGAACCTCAAGGCTAAGCAGCAGGTCACAGCCCTTGTTCCTATGGTGAGAAATGCAGGAAGGGCTAAGAGGAAGGTTCTTGTCATATCGGAGTTCAGTAATCAAAAAAATAGAATACTGCACCACTTTGAATATTGCAACATGGAATCACTCTGATAAGGAAGTACGGGGATTTAAAGAGCGTATAGGTCAAAAGATGTGAATTTGAGTGCAGGAGCAAAGGATTTGGTCCCAAGAGTAATGGTGACTGTCAAAGATCGTTGGGTCAAGGAAGCAAGGACCACGATCTTCATGAAATAGTGTTGGTTTCGACTTGAGGTGAGACAAGTCATCACTGTGCTCTAATGCATGTCTCTAGTGAGATAAATGGAAGTATGGGACTCATGAAGCAGTGTTCAGGTCATTTGAGAATTAATTTCTTAGCATGGAGCTCCATGCAGTTAGACGATGAAGGACTGCAAGGTCAATATTTGTTTCTACACTATGACCAAAAACTTAGAGGAGACGCAACAGCGACAAGGGAGGCCATGCCTAAGTACAGCTGGGAAACCAAAGGACATGTAGAAGAGTCTACCTTGCATAGATTTCCTCAATATAAAAAAGCCATCGTCTATAATGGAGAAGAGTGGGGAGTTGAGCAGATGTGTGAGCGTATTGAGCTGTGAGTGAAGTGCATAGTGACTGTGAGGTTGAAGTACCTGAGAGGAATTGGTATAATAGTGCAACAAGAGCAGTGAGAGTGTTATGTGGAGAATGGTGAGGGTAGTGATGAAGAGCAATCAGTGAAGAGCCCTTGATGGTGAAGGCAGAGCACAGAGGAACGGTTGCTAAGAGAAACAAGAGGAGATATGCTACAAGTGATCACATAAAGAAGAGTGCAAAATTTGATTCTACAGATAGCCATTTATTGGTATTTTACTTGTATAATTGTATGCCACTATTTTTAGTGTGAAAATTGTATGAAATAGTATAACAGTGGCAAGGGCAGGTTGGTGCCTGAATACTAAAGAGGTTGGTGCCTCTTGGAAAGTTGGTTCTTACTAGCCAAAGGCAGGTTGGTGCCTCTTGGAAAGTTGGTGCTTACTAGCCAAAGGCAGGTTGGTGCCTCTTGGAAAGTTGGTGCTTGCTAAACAAAGGGGTCAATGGCTCCTATGATTGGGTGCTCACAAAAAAATAGATGTAATTAAGTGGGTGCTTAATTTACATCATAAACAAATAACAAATTTGAGGTTTTTTCCTTCTGGGTTTCCACGTGAAAACACTATGTCAAATGTGTGTTTCTCTTTGAATATGTGTGCCTGAAATATTGTTGGCTAACTTATCTATGAATCAATTGTCTTACAAGATAAAGATTATAAGAAGAGATTGTAAGCATAAAAAGAAAAAGAACAAGAGTTTCTTAATCATTGATTCACCCACCCCAACAATTCCTTATTTCAACAATTAATATCGAAGAAAGGTTCCTTCAGCTACAACTGAAACAATGGAAGGTAGATATATAAGGAATTATGTCTAGGATAGAGAGTCAAGAAGCTTACTCAATTAGAATACCAGCCCTTGACGGGACCAACTATGTCTTTTGGAAAGTAAGAATGGAAGCGCATCTTATGACGCTAGGAGTAGAAGTTTGGTCTTCGATCCTAGTAGACCACAATTTCCCTGATATATCCCCCATGGATGCAGATGGAAAAAAATTGTGGCTGGGAAATAGTAAAGCCAAGAGTTTCATTCTTGGTAGTATTAGTCAATCTAAAATGGTAAAATTAATGCTTTGTAAGACTGGTTACGAAATTTGGGTACAACTTAACTAGTGTCATGAAGGAGATGACAAAGTCAAGCAAGCGAAACTTCAGACTTTTAGAATGAGGTTTGAAAATTTGGGAATGAATGAGGATAAAAGAATAGCAGAATACTTCCTCAGAGTTTATGAAGTGACTAATATGATTAGAGGACTTGGTGAAGAAGTCAAGGAAGAGATGTTCGTTCAGAAAGTATTAAGATCTCTACCCATGAGATTAATGCCAAATATTAGCTATTGAGGAAATGACTAATTAAAGGATCTCAAGATGGATCAGTTTCTTGGTACTCTTACAGCCTATAAGATGAGAGTAGGAATAGAAAAGTTTGAACCAAAGGAAGTGGTGTTCAAAGTATCGATAAAGGGTAAGAAGCACAAAGATCATCAAGATTTCTCTAGTTGTGAATCTGATCAGGAGTTGGCTCAACTAGCCAAAAAACTAAAGTGTGGCTCAAGAAAATATAAAGGGAAGTTTCCCTTTAAGTGTTTTGACTGTGGAAGAGTTGGAAATTTCTCTTCCAATTTCCCTTATAAAGAAAAGTCTAAAAGGGAAGAGGATCTGAAATTTGGAAACAAGTCTCAGATACATTAGAACAAAAATACCTATAAGAAGAAGGGGTTCGACTCCAAAGAAGATAGCTCAGCACCAAAGTCAAACTATGAAGGCTCATAAGAGAATGAGTCAGATAAGTATATTCTTATGAAATTTGAAACAGACTCCAAGAAACAAGGTATTATGGACTTTGAAGAGGAAGAAGAAGAAGGATTAGTAGACCTTGAAGGGGAACTCATCAGTGCCCTCGATGAATTAAAGAAAGCAAGGAAGAAGATTAAGTAACTAAAGGAGAAGTTAAAGTGTGCAGAGGAAGGTATGTATAACTCTGATAATGAGGAGTTTTCTTATCTAAAAGAAAAGCTTGATGAAGTTATCAAGAGTAAGGACAGTCTAGTCCTTCTACTGAAAGAAAATAAAGGAAATAATGAGAGACTAGAAGAGGAGAACAAGAACCTAAAACAGGAGTTGCTTAAAATAAAAATGGAAATGAGCTCACAGGTATGCAAATATGATATTTTGTCTTAAAGTTGAGCTAGAGGAGGAAAAACAAAAAGAAGAGGTTCTTAAAGACCTGATTCAAGAATGGGAAGAGAATTTTCAAAGTCTTGAACTAGAGGTTGTCTCTCTGAGAACCAATCTTGAGAAAACAAAGACCAAGAAGGTTCTAAATGAAAATTTTGTTGAAGGGACAAGGAAACTAGATCAAATCCTGAATAGTCAAAGGCCTTCAGGAATCAAAACCAGTATGGGATACTCTAAGACACAAGAATCTTCTATTGGGAAGATAAAATTTAGGTCCACAGGATTTGAAGAACCACAGAGTCATGGGAAGAAGCATCATGAAATAATTAATGAAGACAAAAGAGCATTCGGATAAAGAGAATATCGTCAATGGAGAATGAACCAATCAGTGAGATGACCAAGGTATTTTCATGCCCAATCTGGAGCTCATTCAAACAGACATTTGTGGCCCAAACAGAGAAATAACCTCAAAAGTGGAGAGTTATTTTATGTTTCTCATTGATGATTTCACTAGGGCCACTTAGATTGTCCTCTCAAAAAAAGTCAAAAGTGCTCAAGAATCTCAAGAAGTTTAAAGCTCAAGTATAAAATGGGAAAGATTTAAGCATAAAATTCTTAAGATCAAACAAAGGGGGGGAGTACACCTCAAGATAATTTGAGGAATTATGTGAAGATCATGGCATCAGGAGGCAGTACTTAGTGGCTAGAACTCCTCAGCTAAATGGAGTAGTGAAGAGGCATAATAGAATAGTCCAGTAAATGGCCAAAGAAATGTTAAATGAAGTAGGAGTGTCTCACAACTTCTGGGGAGAAGTAGCCCAGGGAGTAGTATATCTGTCAAAAAGAACTTGACTCAGGCATAATAGTGATAAAACTCCCTATGAGTTATGGAAGGGAAGACCTGCATCAATTAAACACCTCAAGGTGTTTGGAAGCAAGTGCTTCATTAAAAGGAATGAAAAGAACCCTAGGAAGTTTGATTCACGTGTTGATGAAGGGATATTGCTTGGATACTCTATTCGAAGCAAAGGTTATAAGTGTTACAACAAGCGGACAAGGAATATTGAGGATTGCATCGACGTAATTATAGATGAGGTAGGTTCACAACCTAAATCCTCTAAAATAAATATGAACTTTGATGATGAAGAAATTTCGGATTTGAGGTCCACGGATCTGGAAGAAACGGATTTAGACAATGAAGAGGAGGAAGCAGGCACGACTTCAAGGCCAAAGATACCCTCCAGGTATGTACAGAAGGAACAGCCTGAGAATAATATTCTTGGAGATCAAACACATGTTATCCAAACCAAAATAAAACTTGTTGGCAATACAGGTAATGTGAATCTAACACTACTATCACAGATAGAACCCAAGAATCTTTGTCAAGAAAGTGAAGATAAGTTCTGGGTGAAATTCATGAATGAAGAACTTGACCAGATTGAAACGAATGAGACATGGGAGCTTGTTCCAAGGCCAAGAGAGAAAGTTGAATGAACAGGGTTAAGTAATCAGGAACAAAGCTCGATTGTCTGCAAAGGATATGCCCAAATAGAAGGGGTAGATGTCTAAGAAACCTTTGCACCAGTAGCTCGACTGGAAGGTATAATAATATCTCTTGCTCATGCCATCCATAATAATATCAAGGTATATCAAATGGATGTAAATTATGCCTTTCTAAATGGAGATTTAAATGAATAATTCTACATTGAGTAGCGAGAAGGATTTATACTTTCCTTCGATGAAGGGCTCGTATGGAAACTGAAGAAGGCCTTGTATGGTTTAAAACAGGCCCCCAGAGCTTGGTATGAAAGGCTAGATAGGTATCTTCAGCAACAAGGGTTTAAGAAAGGCACAGTTGACAGTAACCTTTATGTAAAATCTGAAGGTGACCATCTACTGATAGTAGTTATGTATGTGGATGATATAATATTTGGTAGTGATATGGAACAGTTGGGGCATCAATTTGCAAATTGTATGCAAACAGAGTTTGAAATGTCCATGATTGAAGAACTGACCTTCTTTTTGGGTCTACAAATTACTCAGTGTCCACAAGGAGTGTTTATATCCCAATCCAAATATCTCAAGGAAACTCTAAAGAAATTTGGAATGGAAGATTACAAACCTGTCAGAACGCCTATAACTACAGGCTGAAAATTGTGAAAAGAAGATGGAACATCGTTGGTAAATTATATTGAATACAAGGCAATGATAAGAAGCTTATTGTATATGATTGCTTCAAGGCCAGACATCATGCAAGCAGTGGGGATTGTGACTAGATTTTAGGATTTTCCACGAGAAATTCATGTGGTTGTTGTCAAGAGGATCTTAAAATATATTCAAGGAATAGTAGAGTATGGATTGTTGTATGCTAAGAGTGAAGATTTCAAGTTAAAATCCTACACGGATGCATATTGGGTTGGAAGTCTTGATGACATGAAGAGTACTTCTGGTGCATCTTTCTTCATGTGCAAATGCTTGGTGTGGTGGGTCACCAAGAAATAGGGCTCCATTTATCTATCGAATGTTGAAGCATATTTTATTGATGTTGCTACCTACTATATGCAGATTCTATGGATGAAGAAAACCTTGAAAATATATACAAGTAGAGTTGTTTGATCTCGTTCCAATAATGTGTGACAACACAAGTGCTATCAGCATCTCCAAAAACCTTGTCATGCATTCAAAGACTAATCATATTCCTATCAAGTTTCATTTCTTAAAGGAATAGATTGCAACTAACACTGTGAGACTTGAATATGCACCCACTAAAGAGCAACTGGCATATATATTTACCAAGCCACTAACAAGAGAACCATTTGAGTATCTCAAGAAGCAGATAGGAGTTGTGACGCCTCCCTCCAAATGAATTCATTTTGGAAGGTAGTGGAATATACTCAGCATGTGGAACTCATGGGAGAGTAGGGTGCAATGATTCAAGGAGAGTGCTCATGAAGTATTATTTGCCACTAATTTCAAAGTGGGAGAAGATTGGCGTCATAGAAAGTTGTGCCAAGCTTAATGGGGAGCTTATAGTGTTGTCATCAATGCCAAAGGGGGAGATTGTTGGACAATTAATGTTGGTTGTGCTAGTATTGTACATGAATGTTAGCATTGATGTCAACCAGATTGGCAAGAATGCATGGCTCAGAAGGATTCCTATGATAGTTGCAGGCTTCATGGAGAAGATCATTATGGTGGGTGTGATTTCAGTTGTCCAAGGAGTCAATGAGCAGAGAAGTTTGTAGTCATATTCCAAGAAGCAGAAGGACTCAAAGCCTCCATCAGACCCTCTCCATTGGAAATTGATATGAATAATATTTCCAACGATATGCAGAAGTCCAAAAATGGATTCCTAGTTCAAAAGTTATGGCATGTTGAAATTCGGGGATTTGAAGCCTTAGGCACGAAAGAATACCAGCATATCAGAGATCGACAGTCCAGCATATTGGCATATCAGAGATCAACGGTCTAGCATATCAGTATATTGGAGATCGACGGTCCATCATATCGGCATATCACAGATCAGTAGACCAACATATCGGTGTATCGGTGATGGGAGGTCAGCATATCAAGCATATCGACGATCAGAGAATCGAAACTTCTGAACGTGAGAACCTTTTAAAAGTTGCGATATGGGTGAAGCACCGATACCATTAAAAGTCGTTGGGAATGCTGATAAAGGATTACCAAAGGATTTCATCACAAAAATAAAGATGGGCGAGCCCTTTTCTCTCTCATCTAGCAGGACACATAGCCGCATATGATTAGTTCCGATAAAGCTACAATGGCATCTGACATCGGAATGACATGGCAGTACAGAAGGATACGTGGCAGGTAGTTTTAGTGATTTGAGGGGGCCTAAGGGGAAAAATATGGGTGACACGCGTTACCACTCATGAGGTGCCATGTGGAGTGATGACATCATATCGGAGATCTCATATCGGAGGTTGAGGATGTTGAAACTTTGTAACACTTGATACTTGAAAAAGTTTCGATAAGATGGCTCTAATATTGGGTTGGCACCACAGTCGTAAAGACTCAAGGAACCGAAGATGCGGAGCTGTGGCCGAGCACCGAGAGATATGGGCTATATAGGAAGTGGGAATATCGCAACTCCAAAGTTAAATCCTCAATTCAAAACTTCCGATGAGAGGGGCTCCAATATTTGGCTAGTGCATGGTCAAGAAGAACTTAAAGAACCAAGGGCATTAAGCACTTAACAAATGAAAAATATCCCCCGGCAGGATCAAAAACGCTATAGCACCTCAACGCTAAGTGGTAGGTCACGGCCCTCAGTCCTATGGTGCGAAATGCAGGAAGGGCTAAGCGGAATGAGCTCGTCATATTGGAGTTCAAAAATCGAAAGATTAGAATATTACACCACTATGAATATTGCGATATGAAATCACTCTGGTAAGGAAGTACGGGGCTTTAAAGAGCATATGTGTTGGAAGTTGAAAAGTTGAATGAAAAAGCAGAGGAGTTGGTCTTAGGAGTAATGGCGAATGTCAAATATCGTTGGGTCAAGGAAACAAGGACCATGATCTTTAAGAAAGAGTGTTGGTTCTGCCTTGAGATGAGACAAGCCATCACTGTGCTCTGATGCACGTCTTCAGTGAGTTAAATGGAAGTATGGGACTCATGAAGCAGTGTGCAGGTCATATCAGAATTAATTTCTCAACATGGAGCTCCATGCAGTCAAATGATGAAGGACTGCAAGGTCGATCTCTGTTTCTGCACTATGACAAAAAACTGACATGAGACGCAACAGCGACAAGGGAGGCCATGCCTAAGTACAGTTGGGAAGCCAAAGGACATGTAGTAGAGTCTACCTTGCGCGGAGTTCCTCAATAGAAAAAAAAGCATCGCCTATTATGTAGAAGAGTGGGGAGTTGAGTAGATGTGTGAGAGTATTGAGTTGTGAGTGAAGTGCATAGTGACTATGAGGTTGAAGCACCTGAGAGGACTTGGTCTAATAGTGCAGCAAGAGCAGCAAGAGTGTTATGTGGAGAATGTCAAGGGTAGTTTTGAAGAGAAATCAATGAATAGCCCTTGACAGTGAAGGTATAGTGAAGAGGAAGTGTTGTTGAGAGAAGCAAGAGGAGATCTCCTGCAAATGAGCACGAAAAGAAAAGTGCAGAAGTTGAATCTACAGATAGCCATTTATTGGTATTTTACTTATATAATTGCATTCCTTTGTTTTCAGTTTGAAAATTGTATGAAATAGTAGAACAGTGACAAGGATGGGTTGGTGCCTGCATACTGAAGAGGTTGGTGCTTTTTGCCAAGTTGGTGCTTGCTAACGAAAGGCAGGTTGGTGCCTGCATGCTGAAGAGGTTGGTGCCTCTTGGAAAGTTGGTGCTTTCTAAACAAAGGGGGTCGGTGCCTCATGTGAGTGGGTACTCACAAACAAATAGATGTAATTAAGTGGGTGCTTAATTTACTTTTTAAACAAAAAACAAATTTGTGATTTTTACCATATGGATTTCCACATGAAAACACTGTGTCAAATGTGTGTTTCTCATGTAATTGTTGTTTGAATATATGTGCTTGAAATATTATTGGTTAACTTATTTGTGAATGAATTATCTCACAAGCTAAAAATTATAAGAAGAGATTGTAAGCATAAAAATAAAAAGAATAAGAGTTTCTTAATTACTCATTCACCCAACACCCCCCCCCCCCCCCCCTCAGCAATTCCTTATTTCAACTCAAAGAGTTTGGAGAAATGCCTAAATGGTTTAATTTTTCATTTCATACAAATTGTTTAATGAAATTCCCCAAGAAAAATGTTGTTTTTTGGATGGAGATAGTATTGTTGTATGTTAGTATTATTGTATGATACTAATGTTGCAGTTGATATATGCCTATTTCCATGCAAATCATTTGAATAAATGTGTTAAAGATGTTTTTTTACAATTTACATACAAAATATTTGATAAAATACCTCAAAGAAAGAAATCAAAAGTTGCATGATTGAGTAGTGTATTTCGTTCAGTATGTTACAAGTGGAATCATAACAATATTTCTTATTTAATTTCATGCAAAATGTTTGAAAACATGACTACAAGAAAAAGACTATAATTGGTTATATACAAAGTATTTGAAGAAAGTTTTACATGTAAAGTGTTTGAAAAAATGTATGAGAGATTAAAATCAAGTTTTTGTAAGTGTGGTTAGGATAAATTCAGTAAGGTATGCAATAGAGTCACCTCAGAGCTTATTTTCAAGCTAATAAAATGAAAAAGAAAATTTTGGGTTCCTCGTGACCTATGTAAGTCATTGAGAGATCTAGCTATGTGACAAAGTGGTATCAAAGTTGATTGTTAACCTTGGGAAGAAGGAAAAAAAATGATACCATGTATCCTTAATTTTGCATTAAGGCACGAAGGTATGTTACAAAGTGGTATCAAAGCATGGTTCAATGTTTTACCTAGATGGGCTCAAGAGAAAATGAAATGAGAGCTCTGATACTATGTTACAAACTAGTATTAGAGCTAAGGTTCAACACTGAACACGAATGGACTCAAGAAAAGATGAAATTATATAGTTATGCATGCATGTGTAATTATATGTGTTTTATTTTGTTGTATATATGAATAAACTGATGTTACTGGAAGACTGGCTTGAGTTTGTTGCAGGGAGATAAACATGCAGGATATTGACTGGATTCCCTAGAGTGGCCCAAAATAGTTTAAAAAATTTATGCCCCATAGATGCAACCATAACTACGAGGGGGAATCTTTGAACTTATTCTTTCTAATTTTAATAGTTTTTTTAATGTTTTGAGAAGTTGTTAGATGTTGAAGAATAATAGCATACGTATGTTAAAAATGCAAGAGATGAAATAGTTCAGATATGCATTTCAGTTGAATAGATATTAAATAATGATATGTTAAATTCATGAAAATATGTTAGGTGCATATAGCAATGGATGTGCATGAATAAAGTCTCAGAGTAATTTCTTGCCATAACATGATCCAGATGGCTAATAGTGGTTAATGGTAAACATGTAAGTAGGAACAAGTTGATAGCATGATTGAGAAGCCAATTAAAGTGTTGTGCCTAGTCTTGTAGAATCAAGACTATGGAAGATAATGTGTTAATTAGACAATGATAAAAGTTGAACCTATGCATGTTAATATGCATGTTGTTATAGTTTTGTGAGTGCACTTCTCCTTGGGTTTCCATGTGGAAGGCTAGAGCCCTGGAGGGAGGAGTGTAGGGACAAGTGTTGTGTGTGGGTTCTAGAGAGTACCTGAATACCCACAAGGGTATTAAGAACTCTTGGAGTCATGGGACTCTAGACATCCCTAGCTAATTGAGATAGGGGTTAATGGAGGATGTGAGCCTATTGGTTGGAGGTTGCCAGGTTTGGTACCTTAACCTCGTTTGTGTTAAATATTGGTTTTATATCATACTTGGCTATTTGTAAGTTAATGTCTTTTTGGATTCAAATACCAACCTAAGAATGAACCATTATTTTACAAAATAAGAGTAGCATAGCCTGTGGCTAAGAGAAAATAAGATGTTTTTTTTCAGACATTGGTTTTCTCCAGGTAAGTGTTCAAAAAATTATATATTACGACTCTTGAATTTTATGCACACTTAAATGATTGTTTGAATGATAGATTAAGTACATGATATGAGTATATGATTGTGAGATTACATGAAGAAATTATAATCTTCTAAGATAAATGTATTGATAAAATGTGTGTAGATATAGTGGATATGCATAGGAGTGCAAGGGGGAGGGACCCCATAGTTGTTACAAGGAAGAAATTTGGGTTGTGAGCCTACTAAGAATTTGGGAAAAAATATTTATTATTTTAATAAAATTTCTAATTTCTATTCATGTGATGAAATTCCTAATGAGCTTGGGAACTTTCCTTGCAGATTTGCATTAGAGGGAAGATGTGAATAAAAGATCAGCCAAGGATGACTTTGTGGTTGTGGTTTGAAACAATGGTGTACAAATCCATGTATTGTTTTGCATCTTAGTTTCCATTTTCAAAGGATCCCACTATAATATTTATTAGGAGTAAAAGATAAATATGAATGCAATGTAACTAAATGAGAAACAAATCATGAAACACATAGAAAACAATGGAGAAATAGAACTCAAGAGAATGGGAAACAAATCCTCTTTATTAGCTTATGTAGGAAGATACTATAGTTGATTTAAGAGACACTTGAGGGAGTTTTGGTGATCAATGGTTCTCTCAAACTCACCAAAAGGAAGATACATTTCTTCAATCCAATGCAAGACACTCTTATCTCAAAGAATCCACAAGAAAATCCTTCAATGGTAAATTATTTCAATGCAATATGATGTTGATTTCCTTAGAAATTTTGGAAAGATAACCTTGGTCAAACATCTTCTTCTTCTTGGCTCCATTTCAACTAACATTAATAGGCACAAAACCATTCCATGGCTCCCCTTATCTCATTAATGAGATTAAGATGGGTGGGAGAAAAGAGAAGTCCTTTTGGGGCTCCTTAATTCCCATTCAAGATTGGAATGGCTCGAAAATGGGTTATCAAATCTTCTATTGTAATACAAAACAAACTCATTCAATGTAATGAGGTCCATGGGTTGTTAAGTTGTCACTTTGGAAAATTTGTGTGGCTATCGAAGAAGCAACCACGAGGATCCATGCAAAACTTATTTGGAATGCTTGCATGATTTGAATTTTTAAATGAACCTTTAGGAACCTTTGAATTTTTGTGCTTCGTGATGCTTCTAGTGTTAATTGGTTTACTTGTACATGTTATTCTCTAACACTCAATGTAGCCTGACATATGTAATTAGGTGTACGATTTTCCCAAGTTAATAGTTGCCCCTTAATGTGTAAGGTTAGGAGCAAACATCTAATTGAAATACACCACGTTATGCTTTGCATGATGATGAGTGCTTCTAAATTCTTAAGAGAGAGTGTCTTGTGAAGAATCAAGGGGATCCTTACGATAAATAATAAAACCCCATGCTGATACTATTTTTTTATTATAATAAAAAAAAGGGTCTATATGAGGTGGGAATTTCCTATGCTCATGATCGTGACTTTAACTATCATATTACAATTACATAGGAAAAGTCCTATCAAAAGATGCTAGAGAAGCTCATTTTTTGTATGTTCCAGCAAATGAATAATTCACCCTCAGGGGTATCTCTGAAAAGGGTGGTTGTGGGTGCCCCAATGCATGAGGTGAAGGGCACTATTGAGGGGAGTGTGATCCTAATGCATGGGTCTTCGACCAAATGAAATAACTACAATTATTGCAAAGTACAAAATTCTTTTAATGTGAGTACCAAGTTGGTTTCAAACATCAGAGGCACTAATGGAATCAATGGGCTATAATTTTTCCCATTGTTCCACTCAAGGTTAACCTAAGATGTGGAGAGAAACCAAGGAACTACTTCAATACTAGAAATTGAGTGTTTATTTTGATAAAAAAATAAGCGACGATCTTCTAGAAGAGAGGGTTTCCAAGAAATATGTTGGAATTTGATATAGGTATTGAAGCATGTAGTGGTGGTAAAGGAATAAAAAATGAGATTAAAAATGTGTAGGGTACACTATGAACTTCCCAAGGATGGAGCATGAATGAAAGCGGTGGCAGTCAAAATAATAGGCCCCTGGAATCGGGAGGACATCCAAGGGAGGGGTGAATGATATGGGTCAACTACAATATGGTGATTTGGTGTGAAGTGGCATTAGGACACTACATGAAATTTTAGATTGAGAAGACGATATGTATATGTGGTGGACTCCAACCAGGGTGACTAGGAATTGTTTTTAGGTAGTAGACACCAAAATATGGGTGAGGGTTTGCTTCCAAAAGAATATTTGTACACTTTCCAAAAGAATTTAAAAGTGATTTAAGATGTACAAACACAGAAATGGTTGCCTCGGGTGAGAAGTAGTCTACATTATGATGCATATGAATAATTGTAGAGGATGGGGGCCCCTTTGGATGGTCTCGGTGTGGGGTGAATGAAATTCGGTGATCATGCAACTGGTCTGTTGTGGTGTGAGGGTGCAGAATTCCAAGTGTAGAAGTCGTGGTGAATTCATGATGATAAAGTGAATGAGTGCCTGGGAAGGGTGGTAATCCATGAGATGAAAAGAGAAATGAGGTCATCTTCCAGGTCATGCAAGTAACTGATTCCTAAGAAAAACAGTAATGGCCATGGATGTTGGTGATGCAGGGGGTACTATTAAATGAGGTGATCCATGTAGGTAAAGGAACTATCAACCAACACAGTCATTTATCATATACAAATGGAAGGTGATGATAAATGTGGTTGAGAATGGGGGCCATATGGATAACTCATGAAGGTTTATATTTGGTCATGTAGTGTTTCAGGGGAAAACCCTATCATGTCATTGAAGAATGACACCTTGGAAGTTGATTAACTATCGTAGGGTCAAGGTTCCCTGTTGAGCAAAGAAGTGACTTCAAATCTTAAAATCAAGACCATGTGTGAAAATATTGTCAAGATATAAACAATAAAATGTGGATACATGAAAACGAGTAGAAAATCAACAAAGCGCACCTGACGAATATCTCAAGTGTAGAAATGGAACTAAAAGGAAAAAAATTGTCAAATTGGAGTGAAGTTGTCATGATGAAGTATGTTGTGTTTTTATCCCAACAGCAGGAATGGTTTTAAAAATAGAGCTCATAGTTTCACATAGTGGTGACTAGAAGATGGCAAGAGGGGCATATATAAGGGAGGTGGGGCTCACAATGCCACCTCATTTGAGATTTAGTGAGGTGGCAGCTTCATGTACCTGGGTGTTATTGTTGTTGATTGTGGTCTTTCATAGCTTCCATTTGTCAAGCACTCAAAGCTAGGTGAGTCATCTAAATGAATTCTTTGTGAATTTCCTAGTTAAGGTAGGTGGGTCATATGGTACGACATAGTACAACCCCTTTTTAGGGTTTGAGCCCACAACCATGTGGGTGACTCTAAAGAAGTTACAAAGGCATTCATGGCTGTGGGAATAACATTATGAAAATGGTCGCAATTGTATAATGCATAGATGTGGGGTTGTCTACACAGGTAGAATGAGATAGGAGATGGTTGTGACTGTCAATTGGTGAGGCACGTAGGGCATATGCCAATAAAAATCTCAGCAACTCTCGTATTTGTTAGCCATGCAGGCATGGTGATGCCCACGCACGAGGGAAGCAATAGATTTAGTGACTACAAAATTGGAAAGGATACAGTTAGGTAGTCACCCCCATGCTTGTTATTCAAACAGGTGCACAAACCCATGTGGTTGTGTTAGGTACAGCCACGAAAATCTAGCTAAATGGTTTTTGGGCCTTTTTTTTGCTAACTGTCTTGACCCTCCAAATGGTGCTTCACTGAAGGGAGTGCAACTATGTTGATCTGTGAAATATTATGGATAGAATTTTGTAGGTGAGGGTGGACTTAGCATGGTGGCAGCTACTCAAGTACTTTGAGAGCCCTTTGATTTTCTCGCAGGCAGAGCTCCTGCGCTTTCTGATTGGATTATTGCAGCCTCAGTGTGAGTTGTTTGACGTCAAGGGGAGTGACTTGGTGATATGTGTGGAAGAGGATATTTACTTCTTGAATGTATTACAACCTCAAAGGTAGTAGGTTCCTGCCAAACCTCCCCTACATGCCCTACCTTTGGAGGATTGGGCTAACTAGTGGTGTTAGCCCTAGGCTTTGAAGGGTGGCATGATTTGGATCACGTCCATCCTGGATGTTGGATTATGAGTTCTGAAACTATGGTCGTCCAAATTTTTGGTGGAATCGTCCCACATAAGATCACAAGGCGGCAGCTGGCATTACTTGATCGGGTGTTGTTGAACCCCAAAATTGCTTATTTTTTAAAGCTCTTTTTCACTCCATTCCTCCCTTTTTGACCTTCATAACTACAATTTGGGTTTCAATTTACAAGGTTGATAGAATAGCAGGTACATAATCATCTTATATTTCATAAATATCATTTTTATTTATTATTTAACTTAATATCTACCTAAGCTACTGAATTAGAGCAATTTTGCAGCTGTTGTATGTTTCTGCAGCTAAGTCCAAGGTTCGATAAATTACGGAGCTTCAGCCGAGAAACAAGGCATATGGGTAGTTGGAAATTAGTTGAGACAACGATTTGTCCCTATTTGTAGAAGTTGGATCGATAAATAAGGCACTCTAATAGCTCGGTCAAAGGATAAGTCAACCACTGTATAAGGTGAATCAAGCGAGCGAGATGCACATTTTTCACCTCATGATTTGCTGCGTTGATAGCAAATCATGAGCAGATCACAATATCTTATCTTTTACAATTAATTATATCTAATGTCGATTAGCATAGGTGTAATTCTCTAAAACATTTATTTCATATGGATTTTATAAATATGCCTCTTGAAATAGCTAAGACATGCTTGAATTTTATTTGTAAAAACTTTGTTTTGTTATAGAAACTTTGTTCCGTTCCATTTTCTTGTTGTGCAATCTCAATGTGTGGTAGATCATCTCGTGAAAGCGTTATAATGCTACCTTCATCTCGTAGGAGGCCCCCTCGAGATAGTAAGGTTTTTCTTTTTATTAGAAATCCATTTTATGTTTCCTGTAGATTTCTATCATTTTATTTAATGATTTAAGTTTTGATTGCTAAATATAGGTTTAAAAAAAATTGCAACAGGTTATCTAATCATTTCATTGTTCAGGAGAAGAGATATTTCTGGTGCACATGGATAGAGTATAATAGCAGTGATATAGATAGGATTTTCACTTGCAAAGCTAATCTTTCTTTCTGTTGAATCAAATTCATTTATAGTGTGATTTTATTGTAGGTGTAATTTTGTTTATAACCAAGAGTGATTCCATTTGAATGCAACTATGATTTTCATTTAATCAAGTGTGATTTTACTTATAATCAAGTGTGATTTTCATTTAAGCAAGTGTGATTTTATTTATAAGCAAGAGTGATTTTATTTTAAAGCGTGTGAGTGATCTTATTTCAAGCAAAGTGTGAGTATGATTTTATTTTAAGTGTGAGGCAAGTTTGAATTTTCTTTCAAGAAGAGTGTGATCATTATTTTAAGTAAGAGAAATAGAATTGGTTCCATTTTTATGAGCAATTTATTTACTTACATAGTTGTAGAGAAACATGTGCATTTCGATATCTCAAATTAACTTAGGAATTGCATGAGTGACAAAGACTCCTAGCACATACAATGTGCATACATTTCATCAATTTACTAGCCCTGGTTAATAATTGATGTAAGTAATTTAACATCAATTAAATTAACAAACATTTTGGCGTTGTTGTCAGGGAAGTGTATATATGAGTCTTTTTCTTTTTCTTTTCATTTAAAAAAAATAGCAAAATTGATATGCATAGGGAAAGAGATTCTAGAGGTAGATTTATAGGTAGAGGTGAGATTTCGATTCCAACATCACCACTCACCCCACCTAAACCTCATAGTGCCACACCATCCACCCAAACACATATTCCAAAAATTTAAGGAAAACATAGACTTCACGATGTACTTAGATCGGAAATCCAACCTAAAGATTCATCAACTTCTTCAACTGAAGCTGTAATAGAAGAAGAAGATCCAGCATCCCCAGCTGAAGGAGTAATTTTTCAATATTCAACTAGAGAACAACTTCTAGGACAAGAACTAGAAATCCATAGTGAATAGGAAGAAGAAGAAACCCATTTTAACATTTCATTGATAGAAGAACCAGGAGAGCTAGAGGAGGAGCTAGAAAATCCAATTTTAGAACCTTACATTAGTTCTGAAGAATCTACAATGGCAGGAGAAGGGGAAGGGGAAGTACATAATATAAATGGTAAACAACATCGGATTGGAGGTATAAGAGGAGGAAATAGAGGAGGTGGAAGAGGTGGAGGAAGAGGAAGAGGAGGTGGTAGAGGAGGTCCAGAAGCTTTTGTATTTCCCATCTTCAATGAAGATACCACAGCCACAATGAAAAGTATCTCACCCTCCATCCTTCCTAATTTTCATGGATTGAGAAATGAGGATCCTGAACCATTTCTCTTTGATTTTTAAGTTTTGTGTAGATCTTATGGCTACTTGCTTGATACTCAAAAGTTGAAATTGTTTCCAGCCACTCTTAAGGATGCAGCATTAAAATGGTTTATGGGCTTAGGACTACAATCTATAAGAACATGGGAAGAAATGAAAGCTGAATTCTTAGAAAAATATAAGGATTATTATATGCCTCATAATCTTAAAGATGAAGTCTTTAAAACGATGCAAAAAGAAGATGAAAATCTTGAATATTTTGTTGAAATATTTGCTTATAATGTAAAAAGGGCTAAAATGCATAATCTAGATGAAGAAACTTTGAAATCTCTCTTACTAAAATCTATCAGAGATTATTGGATATACCTTCTCAATCTTATGGGTAAAGGAGATATTTCTCAGTTATCATTTGAGATATTTGTGAGTTATGCATACACATTTCAAGGGTAAAGGCAAGAAATGGGAAAAATCCAAGAGATCTCGTTATGTCGATGATTAATAAATCTGCAGCTGGGACAGTAAGTAGGGCTGAAATAGGAAATTTGCTTGACAACTTTAAAACTGATATTTTGAGGAGTCTTAGTGAACAAATAAATACCCTTAAAGTAAAAAAGAAGCAAAAAGTTGAAAATGTTTCATTGTATATCTTTTTTCCAAAATGTAGAAAGAAGCATGCTTTGAGAGAATGCCCTCTTGACTTAAAAAGTGTAGAAACCTGTGTCATATGTGTAGAAAATCACGATACAAAGGAATGTCCTTCAATACCGGGTCTTAAAGTTTTCTATCAAGAGGAAGTAATGCCAAATCAAGTAGAACCTCTTTGTTTTATTTCCAAGAGACCATGGAAAAATCCACAATCGAATATAACTCAAGGTTTCAACACTCAAACATATGCACAACCATCACAAAGAAATTGGACTGCACCCATGCCTTGGAAACCTTGGCCTCAACCTTGGGCACAAGGATGGAAAAATCCTTATGGAAAATACCCTCAATATCCTCAACCTTACCCTGTTTTTCCACCACAATATTTTCCTCAACCTATTCAACCCTCTCAACCACAAAATCCAAACCCACAACTTTCACTACCATTTCCACAAAAACCAAATCAACTGCCTACTCAGCCACTTCCAAATCCAAACAATAAAAATTCACAGCCTGTTTACAACATGGAAGGATAGAATTTCCAAATCTATATGATAACTCCATTAGATATAAGCAATGCCCAACTTAGATCTAGTAGAGTATTGGAAAAAAAGTCACCATCTGTTGTTATCCAGGAGTCTGAAAAGGATGACATCTCTGAGAAAGAGACATCTTCTCATCAAAAAGAAAATTATCAAAAACAAAACCAATGAAGATTGCAGTTGAAGCAACTTGACAACCTAGACAAATCAAAACTAGTAATACAAAGGATCAAAGGTATGTAAATGTTAAGTTATATAATAAAGGTAGAACATTTGAATTATGAAATAAATGATGAGTAATTGTTGCTACTGCCATACTGAATAATGATTACCTTTAATTATTCTCACACGATTTTGGTTTTAACAAAAATATCATTGTCTTGTCAACCAAGTTAGGGTTTAACCGTGATATAATTCATAATTCTCCCTCTCCTCTCCATTCATCATTCTTCTTCATGCGGAAACCACCCTCACCTAAACCCTGATTCAGTCCATATTCAAATTTCTTTCACTCCTTAACCCTGTCAAAAGAGAAATTATGGGCTAGACTTCTCTACCATGGGATTCATTGTAAGGTCAGAGCCGAATGGGATTAGGTTTCTTGAGGGATACCCACAGGTCAAACAATTGTTGCAGCAGGAAAGGTGGCTATAATTTGTGGAGAAATTCAATGGGCATGAGAAGGAGGTAACAAAATATTTCGCTAGGGCATATGACGACATTGAAGCAGAAATTGGGGACATGAATCTGGCGTTACCGGAGTCTTTTGTAGAAGGAGCCACAAGATTGCCAAGGATTGGAGAGAGATGGTTTAAGAGCAGAAGAATTGAAGCAAAAGAATGGAGAATTTTTCTCAAGAATCGAGGTATGGACATTTCTGTGTTTAAAAAGGGAATACTAGTCACGGATTTGAAGAGTAAATGGACGAATTTGTTGCTAATCATTTAAAATTTTATAACTTGTTAAGGAAGATTCAGTAACATGATCTTTTATCATGCACGATTAATGATGAATTTTGTAAATGGAAATGAAATTAGCCTATCATATTTCCTACTTTGAAATTTGATAAAGATGGCTGGTAATGTTCAAAGAAAATACAATCTATAGATAACTCTCTATAACATCATGGCCTAGTAAAAATATTGATTGAAGCACATCTAAGAAACACAGGAGACAATTGGGAAGATTGGTTTGTTATAAAGAAATTCAAGGAAGAAGAAAAAGAAGAGCCTAGTGGTAAGACAAAGAAAAGTAGAAGGAAGCTTCCCATAGAAGATAACTCACTTCCACAACAAGAGAAACATTCATAGGATGAGACTCCTCTTGCAGATATGTTAGTGAATCTTAAAAGAAAGATAGCTAGCACTAAGGAAGAAATTTCGTCTAAAGGGAGAATGGAGCAGGGAAAAGTTAAGAAGCAGTGTCTTACTACTAAATCACCATCTAAACCATCATCTACCATAAGAAGAAGTGAAAGGCTCAATAAAACAGTGCATGAAAAACCTTGATAGTCCCCAGAATTTGTTGATTTAGAGAAAGAAGAAATGGAACCTAAAGTTTCATCATCACCAATTCCATCACCAACAGTTCCATCATCACCTATTCAATCACCAGTTGCCAGTCCAATTAGAAGAACTCCAGAGATAGATCTTGTGCAACAGGAAATCTATGACTATATAGAATATTTGGAATGAATAGTTACAAGTAAAGTTATTTCATCACCTTCAAACCAAGGAGAAAATGAAGCAATCCATTATAATATTTCAGGAGAACTTCAAGTTGAAGACACCCTCAAGCAAGAAATTTATGATTTGGAAATATTGAATAGACATATGATGTAGGAGAATGAAACACTAAAGGCACAGAATGAAATCCACAGAACCCATAATGACAACATCCTACTACATCTTGGTTTGTGGTATAAGAAAAATAATAAATTAACAGCTCCACAAATTTATTAAGAGGAAGATTATAGGCCTGCAACACAGAATTTTTATGAAGAAACTCAGGATGGAAGTCACTGCTAAGAAATCAAGGAGGAGTAAATTGGATGTCCTTTCTCAGTTATCTGAGGAGGCTCGATAACAGGAAGGACTCACAAATTTTAAAATTTTGCATGAGGACATGCAATGTCTTCCGTGTGGGGGAATGTTGAACCCCATAATTGTTTCTTTTTTACAACCCTTTTTCACTCCATTCCTTCCTTTTTAACCTTCATAACTACAATTTGGGTATCAGTTTACAAGGTTGAGAGCATAGAAGGTACATAATCATCTTCTATTTCATAAATATCATTTGTCTTTATTATTTAACTTAATATCTATGTGAGCCACTGAATTACAGTGATTTTGTAGCTGATGTATGTTTCTACTACTAAGTCTAAGGTTCGATAGGTAGCGGAGCTTCAGCCGAGAAACAGGGCATATGGGTAGTTGAAAATTAGTTAGGACAATTCTTTGTTCCTATTTGAAGAAGCTAGATCGATAAAGAAAGCACTCTAGCATCTCAGTCAAAGGATAAGTCAACCACAGTGGAAGGCGAATCAAGCGAGCGAGATGCATATTTTTCGCCTCATGATTTGTTGCTTTGATAGAAACCCATGAGAAGATCAAGATATCTTATATTTTATAGTTAATTATAGCTAATGTCGATTAGCATATGCATAATGCTCTGAAACATTTATTGAATAAGGTTTTTATAAATATGCCTCTTGGCATAGCTGAGACAGACTTGAATTTTATTTGTAAAAACTTTGTTTTGTTATAAAAACTCTGTTTCGTTCCATTTTCTTGTTGTGTGATCTCAATGTGTGGTTGATCATCTCGTGAAAGATTTATAATGCCGCCTGCTTCTTGTAGGAGGACCCCCTAGATATAGTAAGGTTTTTATTTTGTTTACAGTTAGTAATTCATTTTATGTTTCCTGTAGATTTCTATCAGTTTATTTAATTATCTAAGTTTTTATTGCTAGATATAGGTTTAAAATTGTTTTGCGACAAGTTATCTAATCATTTCATTGTTCAGGAGAAGAGATATTTCTAATTCACATGGACAAAGTATAATAGCCTTACATTTTAGTGATATAGATAGGATTTTCATTTGCAGAGCTAATCTTTCTTTTTGTTGAAGAAGATTCATTTATAGTGTGATTTTATTGTAGGTGTAATTTTGTTTATAAGACAAAGTGATTCCATTTGAATGCAAGTGTGATTTTCATTTAAGCAAGTGTGATTTTACTTATAAGAAAGTGTGGTTTTCATTTAAGCAAGTGTGATTTTATTTATGAGCAGGAGTGATTTCATTTTAAAGCAAGTGTGTGAGTGATCTCATTTCAAGAAAAGTGTGAGTGTGAATTTATTTTAAGTGTGAGGCAAGTTTGAAGTTTCTTTCAAGAAGAGTGTGATCATTATTTTAGTAAGAGAAATAGAATTGGTTCCATTTTTATGAGAGATTTATTTACTTACATGGTTGTAGAGAAACGTGTGCATTTTGATATCTCAAATTAACTTAGGAATTGCATGAGTGATAAACACTCCTAGCACATACAATGCATATACATTTCATTAGTTTACTAGCCCTAGTTGATAATTCATGTAAGTAATTTAACATCGATTAAATTACCAAATAGGTGCATACAATCACCTTTTGCAGCTATGCATGAGTGATGCACCGCAATGTTATATCTCAGTTAACACATGCGATGATAGGACACCTTTGAGAGTTCACTTTCAAAACTCCCTTATGTTTCTTTTTTTATGAGTGGTTGATCCTTGTTTGACCAATCACCCAAGTTCCATTGACCACCTCCCCCCCCCCCGCAGGACCTAAGGATCAAAGGATGGGGACCCTTCATGCCTCGCTAGGGAGATAAGGATATATTGGACCAAGATGGTCCACTCATGGTGGATATATATGCCACAAATCATATTGGAGTTCCCATATGTCAGGATGGATTTCCATGTTGACTCAGATATGGGGTTCCCCCTAGCATTGTACGGGGGCCTTCAGGTATATATGGCTGTTTTGTAATTTTTTATTTTCTGTATTTGTATTTTGAGTTATCATTACATGTATGAGTATATTAATATGATATTTTTGTGATTTGTAGATATGGGGCCTCAAGGTCGAGAGAGGTTCTTTATTCGAGATGTGTCTTGCAAGTATGGGTGTACACCAGGGAGTGTGCACACTACAGAAGTTCAACCAACAAATGAGGAGCTAGAGGGGCCCCCTAGACCACAGTAGTGGTTGCGGCTTGATATTGCAAGGGTGGCTCCCCCTGTCGAGAGGGAGGACCGAGTGGAGCTCTTAGGGGAGATCCTGGCTTTGTGGGACCGAGTGGCAACCCTATAGGATAAGAGAGGGATGTATTTTAGTGGATGAGGAAATTACTATTGTGTTTCCCATATGTTGGATTGGCCATGTTGGGAGAGGATGTGGTAGGAACATTGTATCGTGAGTGGCAACGAGTTCTCCAAATGGTTGTAATGGTAGAAATGACCTAACGGTCGATCCTATTCCCTAATCTTGAGGGGGTGAGGGGAAATTCCATTAATGGTGGATGGGGCCAAGGTGTTTTCCACTCCTAAACACCTCTTTATATGTTATCATGTGCCAAGGGAAGCACTTGCTATGAGGATGCTCCCCTCTTTTTGATGTTGACTCATTTTTCGGTGGCAATGGCCCATATATGATACACATTGTATTTTTCATGATGTATATATATGTGTGTGTGTGTGTGTGTGATTCTTTTGGTTCATATGATGTGTCATTATGTGATGGATGCAATGTGATTTTATTGGATGGACCTTTATATGTATGTTTTATGCTTCTAGATGATGATGATAATGTGATGTTTGCCAATCTAGGATGTGATTAACTTTACTCTTGATGACTTGGTTCTGATTTCATGGTATACATGAAAATATAATCAAAACTACATACTAATAGTTTAGCATGTGGGTATTTCTAAAATAGGTGAGAATCACAAACTTCGAATGTCTCATTTAGTTGCATGACGACAAGTTGGAAATCAAGGAATATGCACAAATAATGAATACTTAAGTGGATGGGATCATCCAAGAGGCCTATGAGGGCATCAAGGAACCCTTTATAGTAGGTTGGTGAGTTATCCATCTACAACAAATGATATGAACATAGCTTAACGAACACATGGTATGGCTACCATGAGGCAAAAAACTAGAAATTGTGCATAACAACATTGTAGGGAAAGGTGGATATGATGGTTATGCGTGAAATATTTTGAGGCAGAGACCATTGACACGGTCTTTGAGACATGTTTCATTGAGCTTCACCAAGATGTACGTACTTTTGAGAAGGAAATTCTTGACTATGTATGTTCCTTTCCAAATGGTTTCAAACTTCCCTTAACCCAAAGCTTCATTGGAAACACCATAGCATAGGACTAAGTCCCCTTCGCTTAATGAACAAGGGATGGAATTGTGATTAAAGGTGACTTTGGTTCATTTCTTAGTCCTCTCATTATGCTAGAGAGAAGCTCATCAATTTTCATCAACGTGTTTTATCTATGTAAGTCGTTGCTCAAGGGGAGTGGTATCAAGGAGAAGTTATGTTGTGGTGCTTAACATAGGGATCCCACACTCAATTAGGAGTACTACTTCAACCCCGTGTACTAAATGGAAGGGAGTGAACCTTGTGGATGTATTGACCAAAGTGTGGTATGCCCATAGAGCTTAAAATATCAGGTGGTTCCAATTAGTTTTATGTTTTTTCAACATACACTAAATAATTTCTTTGAGGACTGTGTTAACAGCTTCTACCTAGCCATTTGATTGGGCTTATCATGGGGAAGAAAATTCGTGAGTGAATACAAGGAGCTAAGATAATTCTTGAATATATTATTTTCAAATTATCTTCCATGGTCAAACAAGGGTTACTTTGGGACACCAAACCACATGATTACATGAATAAGAAAAAATGAGCAGCGGTGTCTATCTAGTCAATTTAACATCTTAAATTTCTCTACATAAATTATCAACGGGTATCGTAAACTGATGAAGTTTGGTGCACCATATGTGCTTAGTTAACCTTTTTCTTACTTCGTTGTTTTATAGTTTTTATTTTGTTTTGGGGTTTTGTTCTTGTTGATATCCTAAAGTGTCTAATGCAAATCAAAATCCTATTCTAAGGTCTTAAGAATACTTTTAAAGGTCAAGTATGGATGTAGATTTCAAGACAAGGTTTATGTCCCTAATGGTAACTTCCAAAACTTAGCACTTCAAAAGATATCAAAACATGTTATTGATGAAATTAGTACTTAAACAAGAGTGGAAATGTGCTGCTATTCAAATCAAACAAATGATTAACTATTGATCATGAAATCACTATCTTTGTTGTTTATCTAAATATAGAAATAAAATTTAAGCTATTGCACTCAAACAAATCAAAAACTGCAAACTAATAAAAGTAAAATCAATTCACTTCATTCATAGTCCGATAGCTCGCCAAGTAGTCTAAGCTATGGCTCTGGAGATAACGTCAATGATATGAGGAATTTGATATCTAATTGCATAAAAATAAAGCTAAAATCAAATTACATCATTCACATTCCGTTAGCTCGCCAAGTAGTCTAAGCTATGGCTTTAGGAGATAAAATCAATGATATGAGGAATTTGATATCTAATTGCAGAAAAATAAAGCTAAAATCAAATCACATCATTCATAGTCCGATAGCTCGCCAAGTAGTCTAAGTTATGGCTTTAGGAGATAACGTCAATGATATGAGGAATTTGATATATAAACTAACTAAAAAAGCAAATGAATAAGACTGAAATCAAAGCATAACTGAAATTGAAAAGCTAAAAAAAACAAAGTCAGCAGAGAGGAAAATCTCATGTCACTATTTGATGCAAAAACATGTAAAGAAAAACTAATCTACAATCAATCAGTTGAACACACTTACATGAACTAAAATTGCATGAATGGAAAATCTAATCTATCAAACTTGAAAGCAATCAAATGACATAATGAAATCAAAGAAAAATTACAAAATGAAATCTACTCTACCTTACATTCTAATATGCTCCATGACATCTACTTCACATCTCCTTCCATGTTGAGGACATCAAATCTTTATTCGAATTCTTCAAAATTACAAAGTACAACAAAGCTCTCTAAATCTTTCCAAAGCCATCTCACAAGCTAACAAGCTAAGACTAACAAATGAAGGAGAGAGATCTCCTATTTATACAAAAAGATGAGAAGCCATCTCATTAATGAGAGTCCATGAATCTCTCCCTATACCTCTAGGGTCCTAATCAAAATAGGAACTGATAAGACATATGTCTTCTTAGAGTTTTAATACAATTAGGAGATGTGACACATATCCTCATGATCCCATGATTCTTTCCACTCAAATTCGAATTTGGCCTTAGAGTGCCACATAAGGGTCTTCTAGAAGCCTCATTTTGACCTACACATGTCAACAATCTCAACCCACTTGTTAGGTATAAGCATATGCACATTATTTTCTAATTTTTAACCACAAATTCACTTTTAAAAGATTAAGAATTAATAAAGTTTGGAAAAACATAAATGTGGCCCAATGATAATGAAAGTGGGATGAATGTAGTGACATAGTAGTGAAATGGAGGTGATATAATGGACATAATAGTAAAAGTGTAATGGAAATGAATGACATTTTCAAGACCCAACAGTGTCAACAGTGTTATTGAACGTAGGCATGGATTCTTCCCACTTGGTAAAGTAGTTGATTGCGACAACGATGTATTTGTGGCCATTCTATAATGGTAGGTTGAAAGTCATGAATTTGATGCCACATTTGTAGAAGGGGGCCACTACAATGATGGGGTTTAAAGGAGTTGGTGGTGCTCTTGCTTTATGAGTATAGTTGGCACCTATCACATTATTTAATTGCTTGAATGTAGTCTCAGAAGAGGATGGGAAAAAAATATCTGGCACTAAGGATTTTTTAGGTGATGGAAATCCCTAAAATATGACCCTCACATTCATTATTATGATGCATTCAAGTCCCATTGAGCTTCTTCGAGGGTGAGGCATCAATAGAGGATGTTTTATATTCCTCTTCAAAATAATACATCTCCTAGGAGGAGGCAGCAAGGTGCCTGGTGGAAAATGTGTCGTTAATCGTCTCATGAGAGGCCCATGGTTGAAATTTTGAATTCGGAGCTAAATAAGAATATCACAATACCAAAGGTCATCAGTTGAGATAACAAATAGGTTTTGGTCAAGGAAAGTGCCATTCATAATTGACCCTTGGGTATCAGTGGGTAAATTGGCAATGAATTTTGTAAGGATAAGGGATTTCTTACTTTTAGGGGAAGCAAAATGGAGGTAAAATTCTTGTAAGATGACAATCCATCGGGAATATTTATGGTTCATCATTCGGTGAGTGAGAAAGTATCTCATGGGATTAACACTTGTGAATATAGTGGTAGTTCATATAATAATATAATTCCTAAGCTTTTGTACAGAGTATACGAGAGCTAAGGTTGTTTTTCCAGTTGGCTCATAATTCAAAGCAAGTCCCAACAGTTTTTTTCTTACATAGTAGATGATTTTTTCTCTAGTTTCTTCTTTATATTGGACAAGTACATCTATTATGGAAACCTCAGATGTTGAGAGGTATAGAGTATAGTGCTTATTATAGTATGGGGGGAATACCAGTGGTGCTTGTGATAGTGTGTCCTTTAAAGCATCAAAAGATTGTTTAGATTTCTCATCCCATTGAAATGGAATATCCTGATAGAGGAGATGAAGAAATTTGTGTGCACAAGTGGCATAGCCAAGGAAAAAGCATCACAAGAAATTGGCCTTGCCTTGGAGGTTTTTTTTCTATCGTAATGTTTTAGGTGAGGGGATCTCACAAATTGCTTAGACTTTCAAGGGGTAAACCATGATGCTTTTTGGGACACAATGAATTGCAACAAGTATCCTACATTGATGTAAAACACACACTTGAGAGGGTTCAATCATAGGTTGTATTGTCAATAGTGGTGAAATACAATTCATAGATCATTAATGTTGTTAGAGCACTTTTCGGAACAAACTGTGAGGTCATCCAAACATGATAGGATAAGATGAGCCAGATCATGAAAGATGTAATTAATGGCCCACTGGAAACTGGTTGCAACATTTTTTAGGCCAAATGGCATAACCTTATATGCAACATTTCCCCAAGGAGCAGTGAAAATGGTCTTATATTGGTCCATATGGCAGATCTAAATCTAATTCTAGCCTAAGAAGTCATCCATAAAGGACAATGCCTCCTACCCCATGCAATATTTAATGGTTATTTCAATGAAGGATATGATATAATTATTATTGAGACATGCTTTATTCAGATCTTGGAAATCAACACCTACTTGTAATGTCCCCTATTTTTCCATGATGGGTATAGGGTTGGAAACTTAAGATGTGTAAGAGATAGGATATACGAATCTTGCTTTATGCAGCTTATCAATTTCAAGTTTGATAATTGTGGCATTGGATGGGTGCAGTCATCATTTCTTTTGCCTTACAGGTGAGGCATCAGACCATGTGTTGATATATTTTTATCTAATGGTAGGGCTTATGCCAAGGATTTTCGAATACGACAAAGTGAATATTTCCCAATATCCTTGGAATAGGTATTTGTAGGTAGTTATTTCTTCTAGAGAACATGCTACCCCCAGCAAGATCTCTTCAATAATTCCCTACTTGGTCGAAATGTCCACCTTGATGTTAGTTGAGATGTTTGTCATGTTACCTTATTCAAAAACATTTGGCATGGGGATGGGGTTTTTGAACCAATCAACATGGACTACAGGGATGAAATCCTTCATTTCCACTATGTACATATTGTTTATAGGTGATGTATATGGTGAAAAAGAATTTTCTAGGAGGAAGAAAGAGCGATGGTTTATGGAATCCCATGGGAAATCAGGTGTTTTCATGGCCTCGAGGATGTCTTCATCAGAGTGAAGTATGCTCAAAAATGGTGACATTGGTGTCATTGGGTCATGAGACAGTGGTTGGCGTATGGAAGTACTAGTGGACATGCAAGTATATGATATCATAATAGATATTATAGGACCAACTGATGTGGATAGATCGTAGATAGATTTTGTCCACGTTATCCTTGATGGCGTTATCTTCACAATGGATAGAGAGATCTCGACACCTTGGAAAGATGAGTAGACACCTTTAATCATGGTTCCTACAGATGAATAAATGTAGTATATATGTTAATGTTTGTCATCAATATTAATGGGCAGAAGTATCTCCGGTTTAAACATGGATGATGATTTAGAGGAGGGTTCCAATTTTGTGTCAGTGTCGTGGGTCCAGTGATGGAGGAATCATCATGGTTTATCAACGGTAAAGAATGATAAACCTTAAGGAGAGCATGCATGGGGAACTAGGTAATTTGTGGTGTGCCACAATTCTTCTAAAAAGGTGAGGATCTTGGTATAACAATGTCACTCTTTGGTGAAGCAATTGGGTGATTGTGTCGATATACTATAGTGAGTGGGAGTAAATGTGTAATATGGGTGATATCAGTGCAAAGATAACATGGGTGTAATTTGCGTCAATTAACCATATATATGATGTAATAGATATTTTTCAGTGCATCATCCACGTCCAGGGTGGGTGGAAGGGGAGGTGTGACCATGGTAGCATGGGGTAAGGTGACCAATGCATCTTGATATCAAGGTAGATCATGACAATGATGCATATATTGCACATGTTGTGCACAAATGGCATATAGGTTGTTGGTGCATAAAGCTTTGTTGTGAAATGTATTGACCCTTCCTTCGAGTAGTAGAGAAGAGGGAATGGGTGCCTAAGGGGCATGAAGAACAACCTTCAACTCGTCCAATGTTAGAAATTTGTTGGGAGGGTGGCCCATTACATCATAA
This sequence comes from Pinus tabuliformis, assembly GCA_031772625.1. Lineage (NCBI taxonomy): Eukaryota > Viridiplantae > Streptophyta > Pinopsida > Pinales > Pinaceae > Pinus > Pinus tabuliformis. The sequence goes on from CM062819.1 coordinate 707,844,780, forward strand.
AGGGTGCATGGGGGAGTTACCCTAAGAGAAGTTGTATTAGAAAAGACTTTCTTCTTTTATTTCTTATTTACCTTTCATGTTGTGCCCTATGGTGTCATTGAAAGGTTTGGTGTACCCTAAGGTGGTAAGGCATCTGTGTGGGGGCTAAAAATAACATGTACAATGGGTGCAGCCCCTAACATGGAATTTGGTGCAAAATACCATATGGCCAGTGTCAGAGCCATGTTTGGAAAAGTGAGCATCGCCATCACTTGATGAGAGACAAAACCAGGTGGGGGATATAGGAAAGGAGTTTGAGTGATAGTTTATAGCAAAAAATGTGTGTTACTCATCATAGAATTCTCAGGTTTTGGGGATGGTGATTGATTTTCCTAAGTTGACTCATCGAACGAAGTGGTTACAACTCATACAAGAGTTGTGGAAGCAGGTGTTATCACAGGGGGGTCTCATGGATAGGTACTAAGGAGAGAGGAATGTTTGAAAATCCTAGGTCCAACTTTGGTCAAGGAATGGACCAATTCTTGATGGGAACCAACAAAGGGTAACACATTATCCAAAGAGGGAGAGGTTCTCGATTAGTAGTGTGTTAATTGTTCAAGGGTGATGATTTTACCATTGTGAGGGAAATTCATAATATGGAAGATTGATGATGTGACAGCCTTCATGGTGTACATGTAACTTCTTCCAAACAAGATATTGTAATCTAGGGGGTCATCAAGGACTTCAATATCTATGAGAACATTTTTATCAAAAATTTCAACTAGGTTATTCTGAAAGAGTCTCACTAACTGCGACAGGTGACTATTATATGCCCTCAATGTAATGGAAGAAATTTTTATTTCAGGGGAGTAAAGATTCTTCCAAAATATTATTAACATGATGCAATTTGATGCATTCTCATCAATGATGCATCGATAAATGGTGACATTTCGAATAGTCACTAGTATTTTAAATGTGACCAAAGATGGCAGTTGAGGCTCCAAGTTATCCAAATCAAAGGTTATCAATCATGAGTCTAAGGGACCTGTTATCACCCCAAGAAACTCTCCTAGGTTGTAGCTCGGAGACGCTCGAGAACATTACAAATTCAACTTATTGTTGCAAATGGATGAATGGAAGAGATGATGCTTGTTCAAGCCAGATAACCACTTCTACTTTGATTGACTCCAGACATGCGTGAACACCCCCAGACTACAAGGATTTAGACCACCAATTACTCACACTTTAAGGAATGGGTGAATATGGAGAATACTCACCACAGCAACAGATGCACAAGACCATGTGATGGCCAGTTGCAACCAGTAAAGAAGTCTGTAAATATAATTCCCCAACACACAGATAGGATTACAGCTCTCTGGCATTAGGTGAAAAGAAACCTGAATAACTCATTCACTGATACATACAAGATTTTAACACAGAGGTAGGATGATAGCTACTCTAATGCTAAACATCAATAGTTCATAAACGCAGCATATCAAGCACAGCTTGGAACAGAAAAAGAATGGAAACTGAGCAATTAACAACAAAAGAAACTTGTATTCACTGAAAATGAAGACGAGACGCTACAAGTATCAAATCAGTTACAGTCTCCTGAAGTTGAACCTTACATCAAAACATCAACCATCATCCCTGATTACATCTATTTTTGGGTATATATAGAGTTTGAATACAAAGGCACTCGGCCATTCTAAGTATGGAGGGGTCATAATTGACCCACAACTGAATTTAGTTGCCTAATGGAGCTTCTGGGTGCGTTTGCTTGTCGTAGTGGATGAATCTAATCTTTTTTCTGCGCTCTGTTGTCCTCTTGGGCGGTTGGAGTGCCGTATAGGATGAAGCTCCATAAATGTTAAATGTAGCTATTTGTTTGTGATTCGTCCTTTTCCTCCTCAGCCATACTGTTGGTTAAATATGGTGGTTGAGGAGAAACTGCAAACAGTACTGAAAAATGGTCATCTTTGTCCTTCGGGTGCACGGAACGGTCAAAGGATGTGGACTGTGTGGTGGATGGACGAGTTGGATGAGGGAGAAAGGTCGACTGTCAAATTGGGAGGATAGAGGGTGGATATGGCTTGGCAAGGGATATCGGAAGAAGCAGGAGCGGAATGAGCGTGGGTCGTTGGATCTTGGTGGAACTGATCGGACGGCGAAAGAGTGATCGGGTGAGTCACTTTATTGGGTGCGATGGGAGTCGTCGGATCGGGTTTTTGGTAATTTTGGACCTTTACGTATGGCGATGTGCAATTGTGATTAGATCACATCGCAATATTGCATTGGGGGAAGCCAAGGGGCGCAGCCTTTATACACACATGGATGCAACTTGCGATCAGATCACATCACAATATCGCATCGGCGAAAGCCGAGGGGCGTAGCCTTTATACACACATGGATGCGACTTGCGATAGCGATTAAACCCAGACCTGATAAAGGAATTAATTGTTTTTAGGACTAATGAAGGGGGGAATGAGCGGGGCAAAGGAAAAGGAGAAAGTGACCGTTATGAGCTTCCCTTTAAGCGTAACCAAGTGGACCAAGCTCATTTTTTACCTTCAAAAACCAAAGCTATGTAGCGGTGCTAACACTGGATCCTTCAAGGGACGAGATCCTCCCTGTGAGGTCTCAAGAACTGTAGACCACTGCCTTCTACATCAGAACAAGATTAAAAACATTGCCTAGTATTCCATTGGGCATGGAGTCTAATTAAGTCCACACTCAAACTTGTAAAAGAACACATTTACAACATTAAGGCTTGAAAACCTTAAACAACCTAAATTTTCAAAAACTTCCCATCTACTGGGCCACCAAAATTGTTTCCCCTTCTCTTGGTCAATATGCATGTCAGCCGATTCATCAAAGACTTGCAAAATCGGGTTGATTTGATCATCTACCTCAAAAAATTTGGCGCACTTGACCCTATCAGGTAGAGATGGTTTATATTTCACCCCCTCTTTGTATGTTCTCATCCTTGGATGTTCTTCGCGGAAGCTTTTGTACACTTGTTGAATAGCAATGGTTGTTGTGTACTCGACTGTGTCATTTGTGGCCTACACAATTAATATAAATGGTGGACCAATGTATTCTTATGTGTGGGACACAAAGGCTTCACCTGCTTCCATAGCTTGCTTAGAACCAGCCCCATCCAAGGAGGTATCCCAAAACCGTGCACCTTCTTCCTCGGTGATATGGCAAACTGCCCTTTCAAGCTGTGTGGAGGCCACCTAGGCAAGCTTCGGAATAACAAGACTGATATTATCAGTATCAGCCTTGGGCATTGAGTTATGGCTGGCCTCAATGCCTAGGGGGCAACTATGAGGGATTGTCTCTTGAACAGACAAAGGAACATAAGATGATGGGGAACTGACTTCACCTTTTTTTATCACTGGGCTGAGGATAACAATAGGTTGGTCAATTTGCATATCTGCATAGTCATTGGAAGTTGGGCTGGCTTTAGGTTCAGGGTCTTCAAGGATGGATTTCTTGAAGGACTCATTCTTCACAGGTTAAATCAGAGGCATGCGCATTCTTGGCTTCTGAATTTCTGACTGAAAACTGAAAGAAGAAGGGGAACCTTCAAGGCCTCTTACCTTTATGGTTGGAGCTTTGAGGATGATGGGATCTACTGTTGGTTGCTTCTGCTTATAAGCTTGTTGTTCTGCAGGTACAACAAAATTATGAGCAGGGCCTTTGAATAATGACTTCTCATAGGCAGCTTTGGTTAAGAAAGGGGCACTGCCCTTGTCTTCCATACCATGGACCTCATCCTCTTCTTCAAATTTCTCTTCTTCCATGACTATATTCTGAAAAAGGGGCTTCACCCTTTGGTCTTCGTTTGCATTTTTGTTTTCTTGCAAAATCTACAACTGCTCCTTTGCTCCTCTATATGGATTTGGATTTGGAAGAGCAAAGGTATTAGGAGCTCCTGCTTTCCCAGAATGCTGCTCAACCCTTAATTTGGAAACTTCAAAGGCTAATGACTCTATCATCCTGGCCATTTTATCGATCTTAGGATCTGAGGATGATGAGAGCTCACCCCTCTGTCTTCTCCTATCAGAGTTACCTTCGAGCCTTTCTGCCACCATGATGTTTGATTCTACTTCCAGGGTTGCATCTTTTATATCAGCCAAAGAAGCACATATTCTCTCCCTCAGTAGTAAACAAAAACGAGAATTGAAGGCATTGGCGTAAGTAAGCTTATCAGAAGTAGGGGTGGGTTTCACTTCAGCTGGTATTCTACTGTACATGCGGTTAAATCTCTTGTTGAAATCAGACAGCAGCTCACCATTTTCCCTCTGCAAGTTCCCAAATTCAGTATGATAATAGAGAAAATCTTTCTTATCCCCCCAATGCTTCAAGAATATATCATCTAGGGCTTCAATGTCTACTATGGACCTAGGGGTTAATTCTCTTAACCATTTTCTAGCCTCTCCATCTAGGCTTTGGACAAAAACCCTCATCCACACATCGTCTTCACTGATATCAAGGTTATCAGCATAACTATCAAAAGATTTGAGGTGTTCTTCAGCTGTTACTCCTTCTGTACCAGTGAATTTAGGCATGTATTTCTGATATTCTCCTGCAGGCATGGCGTTCAAAGGAACAAGCAGGACCAGGGGTCCATACCTAGCAGCTATGATTCTTTCCATCTTAGTCAGAGCTTGTGGGCCTACCATGACTGGGGTAGGTGGATGGATACTGGCAGTTTGAAAGGTAAGGAGCTGTGAAATGAATGACAGGGACAAAGGAATATGATGGACTGTATGGGAGACTTTCTTTGGACTGATATCCAAAGGGGAACTTATAGGACAAGGATCTTTATGAATCTCTGAGGGTATTTCTTCACTAACAAAGCTAGGCTCTATATCTTCAAACTATACATGTTCAGCTATAAGCCCCTCTTGCGGAGATACATAAGATTTCTTAGGCTTACCTGATCCTGATGCTCCTTTCTCTGCTTGACAATCTTCCCAGGGTCAGGCACTGGGTCAGCTGGTGATTTCTGAGGATTTCTCCGAGTATGCCTCACAAACTAAGCCAGAATTGTAATGTGGAGTCGCCAAAAGTTGGTCCTCTAGTAGAGTCGCCAGATAGATGATTACAACCAGAAATGTGTCCAGACTTTTTCTATCATCAAATCTTGAATAGTGTCGTTCTCCCAGGGAAGCTGAGCTTCAATCTCCTCTCCCCGACAACAGTGCCAATTAATGTTATCACCCCAAGAAACTATCCTAGGTTGGAGCTCGGAGATGCTCGAGAACATTACAAGTTCAACTTATTGTTGCAAATGGATGAATGGAAGAGATGATGCTTGTTCAAGCCAGATAACCACTTCTACTTTGCTTGACTGCAGACATGCGTGAACACCCCCAGACTACAAGGCTTTATATCACCAATTACTCACACTTTAAGGAATGGGTGAATATGGAGAATACTGATCACACCAGCAGATGCACAAGACCATGTGATGGTCGATTGCAACCAGTAAATAAGTTTGTAAATCTAATTCCCCAACACATAGACAGGATGACAGCACTCTGGCATTAGGTGAAAATGCACCTGAATAACTCATTCACTGATACATACAAGATTTTAACACAGAGGTAGGATGACAGCTAACCTAATGCTAAACATCAAGAGTTCAGAAATGCAGCATATCAAGCACAGCTTGGAACAGAAGAAGAATGGAAAGTGAGCAATTAATAGCAAAAGAAGCTTGTATTAGCTGAAGATGAAGACAAGACGCTGCAAGTATCAAAGCAGTTACAGTCTCCAGAAGTTGAACCTTACATCAAAACATCAACCATCATCCCTTATTACATCTGTTTTTGGGTATATATAGAGTTTGAATACAAAGGAACTCAACCATTCTAAGTATGGAGGGGTCATAATTGACCACCAACCACATTTAGTTGCCTGATTGAGCTTCTGGGTGTGCTTGCTTGTTGTAGTGGATGAATCTTATCTTTTTTCTGCGCTCTTCTGTCCTCTTGGGTGGTTGGAGTTCCATATAGGATGAAGCTCCATAACTGTTAAATTTTGCTATCTATTCATGCTTCGTCCTTTTCCTCCTCGTCCATACTATTGGTTAAATATGGTGGTTGAGAAGCAACTGAAAACTAGTCACCTTCGTCCTTCGGGTGCACAGAACGGTCAAGGGATGTGGACTGCGTGGCGGATGGACGAGCTGGATGAGGGAGAAAGATCGGCTGTCAGATTAGGAGGATAGACAGTGGAGATGGCTTGGCGAGGGATATCGGAAGAAGCAGGAGCGGAATGAGCGTGGGCTGTTGGATCTTGGCGGGACTGATCGGATGGCGGAAGAGTGATCGGGCGAGTCACTTTATCGGGTGCAATGGGAGTCATCGGATCGGTTTTTTGGTAATTTTGGGCCTTTACGTATGGTGATGTGTGATTGCAATCAGATCGCATTGCAATATCGCATCGGTGGAAGCCTAGGGGCGCAGACTTTATACACACATGGATGCAACTTGCGATCAGATCGCATCACAATATCGCATCGGCAGAAGCCAAGGGGCACGGCCTTTATACACACATGGATGCGACTTGCGATAGTGATTAAACCCGGACCTGATAAAGGAATTAATTTTTTTTAGGATTGATGAAGGGGGGAATGAGCGGGGCAAAGGAAAAGGAGTAAGTGACCGTTATGAGCTTCCCTTTAAGCGTAACCAAGCAGACCAAGCTCCTTTCAGACCTTCAAAAACCGAAGCTATGTAGTGGCACTAACAATACCAATAACACCTAATGAAAAACATAAGGCTTTCTGTTGATTTGGACAAGTTTGAAGCAATTCAAATGTTTACATGGAAAATGAAGGTTGTGATGGGTCATCAACAAAGCTATAACTATGGACAGCCTTTGCATTATGTGATGTATGTTGTAATGGTCATTTGAAAAACCTTGATATTGGGTCTATGGGAGGTTGTGGGATTGCCAAAGGTGGTGTAGTGTTAGCTGGAATTACTCTATTGATAAAGGATTAGGTTGAAAAGGAGTACCATAACCCCAATGATGAGTTTGAAGTAAGATATTTTTTTCTTGAATTTAGATGTATTGATTGGTAGTGTATAAGGTGTCACCCCCTGCTTGAGGTCCAAATTCATGTTGTGTAGTGATAATTCCCTCACTACGAAAGGGTTTTTTAAGCCAGGTTTGTTTTTTGTTTCCTCCAGCTTGACCCCTAGCTTCTCTAATTCATTTTAATTCCAGGAGTTGGTGGAAATCTATGTGTGGTTCCCATACTTGCCTCAGATTGTGTAAGGTTGCTTAGTCCAGAGACTACTATTCTTTCCTTGTTTTTGCAGGTTGTTCATACCTTGATTCATATTTTGATTTTCATTGGTTGGGTTTCCCCTACTCTCCACAATTTTTTATTATTGGTTCTTACCTTAGCCTTGGTTTCCCTTTTGCTTGTTCTTTCCTTTCTTTTTGTTTGGGTTAGATGGATTAGCAGTGTTCATTTGTTCAAACACATGTTGTTGGTGTGTGAAAAAGGGTTGAACAAATTTAACACTTGCATGTGTTTTACGTGCAGGGTTAGGTTGTTGTGGGAAAAAAAAGGGAAATACAGGTTTTCTTGTGGAGGATTTCTGTAGAAAGGTTGGGATATTGGAATTCCATCAGATGTACGCATCAGGTATTGAGTCCCCTGCATGGGATGACTAGTAGTACGTGCAGGTGGGTTATGATAATATAATTTTTAGGAAATTCTAGTGTTGAAGATGTACCAATGGACTGGGTAAATTATTGAGAAGGACCACACAAATTCCCTTGGTATGGAGATGAGTTCCCAAGTTGAATTGGGTAATGTTTCCAATCAACTCATTAGTAGCATTGGATGCCCTCGGCTTCTCATTTTTGAAAGGTTAAGGTAATGGAGCGTTACGTATTACAACGTAGAGGTACCATGATTTTGCATAAATAAGCTCAAACTATTGAGCTTTAATTATGGCTTCATCCTCATTTTTTTGCATAATGGTGGCTACATCCTTTTCTATGATAAGCAAAAGTACTTTGAGGAAAAATCCTAACATGAGATTGTCTATAACTTCTAATTTACATATACTATGGTGTTTGTGCCACTCATGGATATGGTCCACTATGTGAGTGGAAGAGGTCTACCTAAATTTAGAAAATAATTCCAACCCATTGTCATGACAAACTAGGAGTTGGAAGAAGGTGAGAAATAATTTGGCCAAAGATTCAAAGGTAGCTTGTGCTCCTGATTTCTCACTAATGTACCATTTAGCTAAAGGGCCTATGAGTGTACATTGAAAAAACCTCAGACTTACTAAGTATTAAATGATACTATTAGAGGAACACCAAAGGTGGAAATAAATCATATGGTTTTTCAGGTCTTCACCTGGCTTACCTTCAAACTTGGGTATGTCTAACAGAAGTTTGGTCGGCTTGGAAGAACATGTATCACTATGAGTTATCGGATCATTTGAAAGCTTAAAAGGTATAATAGGTTTAGTGAAGCTAAAAATGGCAAGTTATGCATGGTATTTTCCATCATGATGTGACCTATTTGAGATGAAGTTTTACCTTGAGAGGAAGGTGTTCCTAACAAAGTAGCACCAAGGATGGAAGAGTCTAGCAAAGTGAGATTAGTAGGTGATCTCTAGGTGGAAGGTCAAGTGGGATATATTATAATACCAAGCACTCCTCTTACCAATGGTGGGAGGATTTGAAGGCGCATAGAGTGGCGGGGACCATGGGGTCCCCTACAATACCCTAGTCTGTGTCTGAACTGTGAAGGGGTATTTTCAAAAACCAAAAGTGTAAACATTTAAAACAAAGTGAAATTCAAATGTTAAATTTCTTTAATATGTGTGTTAAATGTGTGAAACAATTCAAAATTTGGTGTGGGGCCTTTTTGTGTATGAAAATCATATAGTGGTAATGTCCTACCACTCAATCAGTTACTAGGCCTTCTGGAAGTTTTGCAATAGTGGGTTCTCAAGCCACCGGTTGAAAACTAACGAAGTTATGGAAGGAGGGTTATAATTAGGGGTATTGTGGCATGTCCTAAGGAAATTGGTGATGCTTCAAGTAACCATTAAAAATCACATCTAAGTGCGAGTGCTCTCACACCCACCACCTTTGATAATATGCCCTATAAATTGACCAATAAACAACCTCCATCTAATGTGGGTGAGATAATCTCAGCTTCTAGTTTCCAACCACATATCTAGAGCCCCTACCAAGAGTTGAGAAACTCAAGGAGGTCGTGATAATCCATGGTCTATGCCTTACCCCCTTCACAAGTTTCTTCTCGCCATTTATTTTTTTCCACTGGAGGATGCAAGGTTTTAAGCACCCTTAAAGTCAACTTCTATGTTTAAAATGAGAAATTACCAAGGGAGGTTATTTGGATACCTACTCCCAAGGTACTAAATTAATCTATTAATTATTTTGTGACCCCCTGTGGAGGGAATTAAAGTCTTTAAGTTAAACTTACTTTTATGGGTCTCGAGAGTTAGGAAGGTATTGATAGCCTGAAATATCAGCATCAACATCGAGGGAAACCACTCAGTCGGGACCTTAGAGAAGATCCTTTTCCGTTTGGGATGATGGCTCCGAATGGAATTATGGGACTAGTTTCTCTTTATTTGAAATTATAAGAAATTAATTGAATAAAAGTACAAATCTCTGATATAACTAAAACTAAAAATAAGGATTAATGACTTAATATCTATCCTGAGAAAGCTATTTGTTTATGTGATTATAAAGATTTTATAATTAACATGATAATGTATATTATCATGTAATTGCGAATTTAAAACAAGAAAAGGATAACTAATTTAATTAAATTATTTTATAAATTCATCGCATATATGAGATTTCATTGTTCATAAATATAATTTATGATTCCAATCCAACATATCAGTAGTGACGATGTACAATTGTTATAGCACATATATAATGAACAATATCAAATTTCCATTCAACTCTTAAACAAAATAATAATACACAGATAATAGTACCTGATATATTGTTGCTCTTCTCATGAGAAAAATGGTGATGGTTCAGCTATGTATTAAGAAAAACTAAAGTTACAATAGTGCAAGCTTGAGCCTTCTTTCAAAAATTCAGAACCCCTTCTCATAACAAAAGGAGGGGATTTATAGTTTCATAAGAAAATACAAATATAGAAAATACAGTAACAACTTTAGGCAGTTTCAACAAACATAGCCAAAATAAACCAAAAGAGACAAATTTAGAATCTGTTGTAACAAATTATCTAAGCCTGTGAAGAAGATTGTCCTCCCATTCATTGTTGTAGCTCGTAGATATCTGTCATGTTCTTTAACTCGGGTGGAGACCTTGGTTGAATTCACATCTGGCTGATGAAGATTGTGTCTCTTAATGTTGGCAACATTTGAGTGGTGGTATTGGATAAACACCGGAGCATCAACCACTGACTGTGTGGTTTGACCAAAAACTACCAATGACTTTCCAAGTTGATTTTAGATAGCTGATCGATAACTTCAGCTCACTTTTTGGATGACTCTTGCCACATTTTAGTGAGTGGTTTAATATCTGGCAATGCTCCTTCGGGGAAATTTGATATGATATTTGCTTGAAATAAGTTATCACTAACTACCTCAATGAGATTATTTGAAATATCTCTTGCATGGAACATTGTTGCCTCTATTTGCTTAAGACGAACTTCCCATTCTCTAAAAAAAATTTCTTATGTGATTCTTCAATTCTAGGAATATTAGCTAATCTTCCATCAGCGTTGTCTTGCCATGTGAGGAAACCTACAATTTTTTCTTCAATGTCAACAAAATAAGTTCTGATATATGATAATTAATCAACTAGGGAACTAGATGGATTGCATAAATCATGAATAGTTGCTAAATTTTGACAAGATACAATTATTTTTGAGCAATGAGTGTGTTTAAATATTTTGCTTCCTTCTTTGAACCTTGTTAATTCATGATTAACACTTAGTTGTTCAATCCTGCTCTATAATTCATGTATTTGAATGTCTCGGGCCTGAAAATCGGTATCATATTGAACTTTGAGGGCATCAAAATTGTTTCGAAGTTCAGTAATCTATCCTTCCATTGCTCGGTAATATTTTGTTTCTCAATTTCAAAACTCTATTCCAAATGCACAATTTTGTCTTCTTTTTCTTTTAACAGTTGTTGTACTTTTGTGGCTTTATCCATTATTGTTGAAGCATAGGCTCTTTTGAATTGAGTGAGCCTTCCCAACTCCTCTGTAGGAGTGGTCAAAGAGCCTTTCCATACAACCTCAAAAGAAGCATTTCCAAGGACTAAAGCCTGGGACTGATCAATTTTTATTTTCTTCCTCTCTCTTTTGACAACAGCCTTGTGTTGAGGACTGTAAAAGATATCAAGCGGAGGAATTTCTTCAACTCTTAACACAACCTCAGATGTTGGGAAAGTTGGTATAATTTCAATGTCTTCATCCCCTAAAGGCTTCTCAGAGGCCTTTGTTGTTATCAGAGTTTGTTCAAGACTTTTGGAAGTGTCTTGAACTTTCTCTTGTAAGGGAGTCTTTAAAACTTGAGGTTCATCAGCCTTCAGAGCCTGGTTATATTGCTCCCATATTTCTTCAAGATTGGTATTAGGCATAAGCCCCTCTACTTGGGAAGAAGAGGAAGCACATGTTTCTCTTGATTGAGACACATCAGTAGTTTGTGTGGAACCAACAACTATGACATCATCCTAAACTGACCTTTCCTGAGGAATTCTTAATGAATCCATAGGAAAATTAACTACCCTTGTGGATCTATACTGGGTGAACTAAATCATATCTTGTGGAGTCAACTGTTGTTCTACCTATCTTATAACAATTGAATAAGTAGAAGCCTTTTCAAACACATCATCAAAATTTTCTGGCTTGTGAGAAAACTTCCATATGCTCGATGTTGCTATAACCTTTTTGAAAGTTTTATGGGGATCATATTGTTTGTTAGGAATGGTGGGGAAATTGAGTTCTTGGATAGAATTAATTTCAGAGCTTGCATGCTTGAAATTATCCAAAGTATATATACCACATGGAATAGGAAAAATAGGCCATATTTTCTTATTTGATTCCTTTAAGACTTTTAAAATATTGTTTCCTACAGTCTGGTATGTTATTTCTCGGGAAATAATATTTTCAGGGACAAATAGAGGCAAGGCATGAGTGCAATAAAGACTACAAACTCGAACATAGGTAAATAACTCTTCGTTGAACCAATTTCCTACCTGGAGAAAGTTAGTTTCCGCTTATGGGGACACCTAAGGAGTTATTTTATCAAAAATGATTTGGTAAATAGGTAGCATGACTCCATGATAGATTTTATAAAAATGAGGCCGATACTTTTAATCCTAAAGAATATTGTGGTAGATGTGGATAGGGGTTGGGTCTTCTAAAGTCCACTTCCACCCCATAGAGGTGAAATCCATAGTGAAACACAGGGTGTCCATTATGTAAGAACTCATGTAAAAGGGGGGAATTATATTTTCTGAGACTTTATGCTTGCTTCTAAAAGCCAGGATATGAGAGGCTAGGTTATATGAAAGTATATTTCCCCAATCAAAGATATAACCTTCTGAAGCCCATCAATTAGTGGTGTCCATTGATCAATAAACTTATGTGTATTAGGGTAAGAACAGCATCTACACATCATAGTGTCTATTTGGAAACAGGGACCAGCAATGGGGTCAACTGCGTACTTCCCAGATTCTTCTTACTTATGCTTTTTTGGATCTCTCCTCCATGTTCTATTAGGCTCTCATGCATGGTCATGTTCATTCATGAAGTTTTCCACAAACCTCTTGTCATATTTTCACTAAGTTTTGGACAGATGGTACATTGCACTCAAATCCTTTCCAGTGAATGATCTGATGAATGTATGCTTCATTGTCATAATATTTCTTTCGGCAATGCTCAAATTGTCTAACACCCATCGAACCACGTCTATATAAGGAAGGATTCAAGGGTGTGTTGCAATTCTATGCAAAAATGAATTAGCAACATCATTATAGGTAGTGTCTGAGACCGGGATAGAATCATCATCTGTAATTGTTCTCTGTGTGACCCTGGGCCTTTCATTCTAAAAGGGCTTATACATGGATTCCCAAGAGGATTGTCCTGAGCCTTTGGTGCAGATTGTGTCTGAGAATAACCATGGCATGGTATTTTTGTCTTCTGCACTTTCTACTAGAGAAATGGAAGATTGTCTTTGTGCAGTGGGTTTCTTCTTTCCTTTCGTTTCCTTAGACATTTCTTCACTATTGCAGTGGTTGGAAATAGCATGTTAGTAAAAAACACAAGGATGAGCGATGAACTTTTCACACAGAAGACTTAGCGTAAATAATGAAATTTTCAAAACAATCTCCTTCTTTAAAGTGAATTTTGATAGAATCGTGTTGAAATGAATGTAAGAGTTTATGATTTCGAAAACAATAAATTCACCACTCTCAAACATTAAGTGTGAAAATGTAAATTCATGTTAGTTTATCCAAATCAACATATCAGAAGATAAATATCAGAGGATTGAATAGGGGACGCATTCGAAAGTTACGATAATGGTAACTTTTGTTAAAGGGAATTCGATGAAGTAGCGACTATTCAAAGGAGGTAGGAAGTGATATCAGAAGATCTATATCGGAGGTTGAATATCATAGGTTTAATATCGGGGGTTTAAGAAATGGAATTCCGATATGAAAGTTATGATAAAGAGGTTTTAACGAAAGTATCAAAGGTATGGGCCATGGGAGATTTCAAGGATATCGGATATCAGAAAGGACGTATATCTGAGGTGTGGGATATCAAAGAGAATGGATATTGGAATTGTGAAATATTGTAAGTGCCACATTACAAAAGTTACGATATTAGGAACTGTCGATATAATATATGACGGGTGTGGGACTGGAAAACCATTAGAATATTTATGCACTTATACCTTATGATAAAACTTTAAAGTAAAATCCCTTTAATAAATGAAGTGATCATCGAGGAAGTTATATCGGAGAGGGTATTTATCGTAATTTCCAAGAACGAAATTTATGATAAAATAAGGATCTAATAGAAGGCTTCTGATAATACTTAGATTTTAAAGGGAGAGGGCTCATCGAGATTTATGTTTTATCGTAACTTTTTAAAAGTTGAACTCTGATATATAGGTTCCATTAGAGTAAACCTTCAAGCTTATCAAATTTTATATGAGACTCAAAAATTGTCCTAACTTTATTGAAAACTAAATAATTCTATTAAAATTAAAGAAGGGTCCCCATTATTTATCATTAATTAAATAAAAACAAATGGGGGGGTTGTTGAATACTACAACAATTGGCAACATACTGGGTGAAACAGTTATCTCTGTCAAAGTAATTGAAATTTTAACAACTAAAGAAAAAGACTTAGAAAGATATAAATATTTGAAATTTAGATTGATTAAGACTACTCTGAATAAACAGAACCCATTATTTTGTAAAATTTCAAAACTTGTTGTTGATAAAATCCTTCATTATCTTTGTTAGTCATTTAATCAGTTATAAAGATAAAATAGAGAACTATAAAAGCTTAGTGTTAAGATAGACTTATTTGTCACTAGTTGAGCCTCTACTGTTAGTAGGCGTCCATAGTCTCAACAGGGTTACCATTTAACCAAATATTGTCAGTATCCCATCCACTTATAACAATATTTTAGAGGTATTATGTTATGAAGCCAACTCACAAAAAGATAGAAAAGATAGATCAACGACTTAAAATCAGCCTCTTCGAGGGGGCAACCTCCTTTACATTACACAAATGAACAATTCTTCAATGATACAAATGACAAGACATCCTTTCTGTATATAGGAGTCTAAGGGGTCCCAATACAATCAGAGCCTACATAAAAATAATATTGTAGGGGCACAACAATAATAGTAGTGGGATTATATGGGGCATAATAATAATAATAACATGAGCACTGTATGGGCATAATAATACAATAAGGGGTTACACTAGTAGTATAGAGACCTAACATGCCCTCTCCTTCAAAATTGTTGTCATCAACGCTTGAGTAGTTCATGATGCTTATGTATAAAATTATCATCCTCCCATGTGGAATCTTTAGCGGGTAAGTTCTTCCACTTGATGAGATACTCTAAAATTGATCGATTTCGGAGTTGTCGATTTCTTGTTTTTGTGACTGCTTTCAGTTCCAATATGATTTTTCCTTCCTCGTCAAGTTCTCACAATATTGTTTGAACTGGGATCTTCTCACCTATAACCTTATTTAAGCATGAAACATCGAAAACTGGGTGCACTCGGGAATATGTGGAAAGCTCTAATTTGTATTCCATAGTACCAATCTTTTGCAACACCTTGTACAGACCATAATGCTTTGGTGATAATTTATTATCCTTATTAGCTTGCTTGAGGGACATTTTTTTGTATGGTTGTAGTCGTAGAAATACCTAGTCACCTATATCAAAACTTCTTTCACTATGATGTGATATGCCTGTTGTTTCATTCTATTTTGCGCCAAAGTGAGGTTATCCTTTAAGAGTTTGAGATCTTGTTGTTGGTGCTCGATGTGATATTCCACTACTTGAACCTTAGAATTTTCTTTTAAAGATGATGTGATGGACGATGGATGATATCCATAAAGTACCATAAATGGGTTCATTTTTGCTGCAGTATGGAAGGAAGTGTTATACCACCATTCAGCCAGAGGCAACCAGTTGACCCATTGTGTTTGTTTATCAGATACAAAGCAACTAAGATATCCTTCCAAACATTTTTTCACTATATCAGTTTTCCCATCTGATCTGAAATTATCATATGTTAAAACTGAAGTAGAATTGATTATGCAAACAGTGAACTGAATGTTAACTTAAAGTGCTAAAACCGTGAGAACTACTTGGGAAGAAAGACTTTATGACATATGATAAACATAAGAAAGATGCGAAACAGAAGTGAAAAACAACAACTACACAGCGATACCAGACAGCGAGATTGATTACGAAGTTTGTCCCTGATGGACTACGTCTCCAGGTCCGCTTTCAAGATGAGCAACCACTTTATTAGGATTGAATCCGAAGAGGTCAATTACACACAAAAATTGACCAAACTGAATGTGCACTCAGGCACTTCTGGTCACTTTCATAAGAAATCTCTCTGAACTAGCTTTCCAACACCTATCACGGTTCCCAATTCTGACTCTAGATGCTCCTATTACACTGAAAACAAAACAGCCTATATTCTCCAAAACCTGCACATAAAACTCAAAACCACTCATCCCTTCCTTCAATGAGAAAAAATGCCTTTATAACCCTGCAAATGCACTCTAACCTCCTCAGGCTAAGTTTAGGAGTGAATGAGCTGACTTCTAGGGTTATTTTAGGGTTTTTGGTTAAAGAGTTAATGTTATTAGGTCTTAGGTTTAATCAAATAACAATATTCGAATCTAAAACCCACATTTCGACCTTATTATAACTCAAAACCGTTAGCCGTTTTCTCACCAGGTGGAGGAGGGTGACAACGCATGTGAGCATCGTTAACTAACCCGTGGTTATAGCCCAACAGTTCCGCTTCTTGCTGGCTGAAACAATGACAGTTAGTGGTTAATCTAACCCATTCACATGTCGTCGGTCCTGATGACATTTTCGCTACAATCCTCCCATAGATCCGTTCACATGCCTCATTGCCGATGTGGTTAGGGTTAAGTCCTTCGGCTTACGGACTGGAGTTAACCTGACAGCGAGTTAACTGCTACCACATCTACTCACATGGTCGTGGTTCTGACGCGGTTTAAACCCCACAATTAGGACTGATATATCAGTTTTGCATTGTTTTTAATGGTTTTATTACACAGTATTATTTTTATATGGTCCAAGAGGTTAGATTTTAGGTTTTAATGTATTTAAATGTGTTTTAACACATGGCTTAGGTTCTAGGTTAGGGTTAATGGGTTTAGGTGTTAGGTTTTGCATGTAGGCTTTAGGTTTAGATCATTTTTTTATGATTTAGATCAATAAACCTATGCACACTTCTTTGTCACAAAGCGACATTTGCGACAAGCGTCACGTGACGAAAAACCTGTCGACAACCAAATCCTGCGAGGCGGACGTTAAAGCCATTTCGACGACCAAATCCTGTTGGAACTAACAACAATCACATGTCGACAACCAGGTATCAAACCATATCACCATGAAAACCATATACATTACCGGCCAACCTGAACCATAAACATCATTTTCGAAGCTGATGACACCAGACCTGAATGTTGATGACGAAACTAAACCTGTGAAACTAATCTAACAAGATCCTCCTAGATCAATCCTCTCCACTTGAAAGCTTTTGGACCACAAAAGTTTGACTTAAACAGATAGAAGGTGAGGGTAGAGCTCCCTCACTCTCCACCTTGTCCTGATGATGTAATAATACATTCGATCAACCACCTGAAAGTGATGACCTTGATGATGTTGACCATGGCACATTTTGAACCGGTGAACTGTTCCATCCATTTGCAGTATACACAACTTGCGAAGATGATCAAACAACCTATTATGAACATGGAAATTGACTTCTTTCCACGAAATACCATGAATTAGTGATTCATGCACATCTTTGAAAACAGTCTTTACAAGATATTGTTCAATACTATTTTCATGTATTAACAATCTATATTGCAGAATGACGAAGACAATAAAAGATATTCTTGACATGATACCAGCTATTTGACTTGATATACTTTCCTGATTCCTGATTACTACATGAACTTGCTGCAATAAACCCATCAATCTGTAATATGAAAACTACTGCAACTTAGTTTGATTTTGAAAGTATTAAAATGTCAGATGATTTATTTGAATCGATGTTTCTTCATTCATTAAATGATGTTTCCATTGATTAGCACTTTCCGCTGATGCATAAGTTTCCCTTAGATGTTTTGGATACTTTGACACTGCTTTAGAAAAGGCTTTGATATGAAACCAAATAGGCTTCCTCTCCACTTGAAAAGTGGCTTCCAAACTGTTTGAAACATGAAATGGTGACACAATACAAGAGAAATTTAACACTAATTTTCCCCAATACTAACCTGCATCCCTGTAACTGTTAACTTTCAAACTCGGAGTAAATTGATTCATTTTGACATTAGGAAGAGAAACTTAGGCATCAACTATGATTCATGTTGTATTCCCTAATTATGAGTAAGATGTTTGGTTTCTTTAAATAGAACTAGAAAAGTTTCTGCCTTTTTGATCAAACTATCTTTAAGCTGAGACTCATAACCTGAACAAACATCATATTGATTCTTATGTTGTTCCTTTACACACATTATTACAAATCTCTTATTTGAACTTATTAATCACTTCATCATATTAGCAATAACTAAATTCAAGTGATTTTTACTTTGATGTGCCCTGACAATAAATTCAACCCCATCTTTCTTAAGATGATATTTATGCTCTCTTCTATAAAATATTGCATCACGATCATAAAGATAAGGACTTCCTAAAACAACTCCACATATGTCTACTGGAACCACATCTAATTCCACTTCATCAATGTAATTAGATGTAATGGCAAATCTCAATCGACACTGTTTGTTGACTTTTATCTAAGTTGATTTATTTAGCCATCCTAATGGGTAAGGTCTTGGATGATTCCTTGTCTCGAAACCCAAGTTCTTAACTAAATATTTAGATATTAAATTTGCTTGTGATACACTATCAAACATTATATCTATCTTTGTGTGCTTAGAATTTATCCTTATGTTAAAAAATTCAACTCTTTTATCCTCATTTGAAGGATTTAGGTTTGATGAAGATGCAATAATATTCGAACTTGAACCAGTGTCAGAGTTTTTACCTGTCGAAACTATGGCAGTTATCCTCCTTTCATCACCTGAATCAGAACATAGATCTTGTTAGATTGCTCCAATTGCTTTCTTTTCATTCTTATCTTTAAGGAACTTGTTGGGCTTAAGTTCTGGATGAAGTTTCCAACACCTAGATTCATCATGATTGATTCTCTGGCAATGAGAACAAGTAGGTCTTTCCTTCTGATTTGTCACTGATTTATTTCTCTTCAAATTGTTATTCCCCTTACTGTCATTGGAATCCTTGATTTCCAACTCTTTGGATGATTGCGGTGAAAATTTGAATGGTCTACCACCTGATTCAATATGTATGGCTTGAACACACACTTCATCAAAATCATCAGGATTAAACATCAATAATGTATGCTGCAAATATGAATGTAAATTGTCGATGTATTTTAATAAATTTTCACGTGTATCCAATGAAATACCAAGTGCCAATGCTTTCTTTCTAAACTCCTGAGTAAAATCCTGAACACTTTGTCCTTTACCTTGCCTCAAATGATGCCAATCAATAGCAGCTTGTGCATATATCCTGTTAGACTCCGTCTCATGTCAGGGATTGATTCTTCTTCAAAACCCTGTTTTGAAGAAGAAATCATTAAATGTGTTTTAGATTTTGTAATTTATCTCCAGCTCTTCAAAAGGGAGCAGCTTCCTCAGCTCCTATCTCTGCAAAAGCACAAACCTTGTCTGCAAGCATTTGGGCAGACCAGTTTGATGACTGAGACCCAGAGGAAGCACAAGAGTTCATTCTTCAATTGGTGGTACTTTGGAATGTCCAGTGGCTTGGTTGTGTCTATATATGTCCTCATGTACAGTCAAGAAAATGTTGGATGGGGTTTGGGGTTTTGTATCCCAACCATGGCAATGGCAATAGCACTCTCTGTTTTCATGTGTGGGACAAGATTGTACAAACATAAACTGCCTGGTGATAGTCCGTTCACTGGAATTGCCCAAGTCTTTGTAGCCAGTATCCGTAAATGGAATGTCTTTGTTCCTTCTTTGGGAGAAAAGAAAATATATGTTATTCAAGAAGAACAGCTTTTAAAGGGTGAAAAGAGTAGAGAGCTTTAGCCTACAAATCAACTAAGGTTTCTTGACAAGGCAACTGTCGCGGTTGATTTAGATCACAAGCATTAACTGGAGACTATGCACAGTTACACAGGTTGAAGAGTGATGCAGGTACGGCACAATTGGGGCTCTATTAAGGTTGATATTATGTACAGGGCTTTAAAATCCAAGTTTTCCACCTATTCCCATTTGTCTTCGTTTTTAGTTTCAACTGCGGGATCTATTCTAGTTGAAGCTTCTCCTCATGACCTCTTCTGGGGAGGTGGTCGAGAAGGAAAAGGTATGAATCACCTTGGAAGGCTGCTTATGAGGATATGCGCTGAGATCCTTGGAAACAATTCAGATAGTTATGGCATGGAATTACCAGCAATTCAGTCATCAAGAACATGAAAGTAAATGATAAATATAGCAACGAAAGCTTTCTGTTTGTATGTGTATGTTATATGTGGAATTGTGATATTCCAGAAAAAAAAATTACCAACGTTTGACAAGGGATCTTTCCCTTAGTTTCAGATGTAGTTAGCTGCTGTTATTTTTTAAAGCCCTTTGCTTGATTGAAGTTCCTTTGAGAAACGTTGCTGAGGTTCCACTGGGCATAACTGCGAGCATCAAAGAGGTATATGGATGGCAAGAGATATTAAATTTAAGATTGTAGATTTAGTATGCACACTCCTCTTTCTGCAAAAACAAGAAAAACAAGAGTGTGCATAAAAGGAAGGAAAATCAACATTTGTAATGTCATGGCTGCATCTTATGAAATTGGAAAAAGCCAATGGTTTTTACGGCATCTCTCTTCCCATTTATGTGCTTTGGCATTGGATTTGTACTGAAACATCATTCTATGGTTCTCTGGCTGCCATTCCTTTTGGCACTATGGTGGTAGTCGCTCTCAGTTTGTTTTAATTTACACAGGCAAGCGGGGTTCTCATTAGATGTATCGAGCTTCATCGTTAAAACTAGAATTATTCCTTTATGGGCATCTCCAAGTTTGGTTGACATACAAGTTGGCTTTACAGATATCAACGATTTGGATTTTGTTGTCTTTGACCAACCAGAAACAACCATTATAACCGGTCTCGGCCTTGACAAAACTGTGAAAATGTTTCTTTCTCATGGAGCGAATCCTTTGACAATCAATGATGATTTCCAGACACCTCTTGACATGGCAAGAAGTAAAGACCAAGTCACCGTGGTTTGGATAATTGAGGGATGGATTTCTCTCTTTTCTGGTATGATTCGGGAACTTTCTGGACCTGGCTTCTTGGAAACATTAGCACCTCAGTGGCTATCAAAAAATCTGGGCCGTGGTGTTACCTTGTTGTCAAGCGACCCTGATCATCTTGGGAGGACCTCCTTTGCAGCCAAATCTACCTGCAACACCAACACAATTGCGTTGGAATCCTTTCAACATTCCAGATACGAAAAACAAACTTCATTGATGGATTGTTCACTGTAAGTCGAGCTGGTAGTTCATTCCTTCGACATGGTTTTGCAGTGCACATGTATGTCGCAATTGCATCTATGGAAGGCTGTGCATTTGTTAATGCTGATGGGGACTTTTTGATAGTTCCACAACAAGGTAAGGCCTTCCATTTCCCTGATGAGATCATCAAGAGCACGTTGTAATCGAGATGGACGCCCAGGTATGATAGCATTTGATCTATCCTCGACATAAGCCTCAATCTCATTTATGTGCCTCCTTATAACGGACTCGAGAAGAATTTTGCGCTCAAGCCAAAGCCTCAAAACCTTTAAACATTGTCTGCGATTTTCATGCGCTAGACTTCCAGGAGGAGCAGCAGCACTCAACAGCCGCGGAAATGCAGATTGGACAGTAGATGGACACATATCTCCAGCAATTCCTTTCTGTCCACATGAACATTGTATGATAGAATCAACCAAAAAGAAAAGGTCCACCTGTCGATAGTAACTTGGTTCATTTTCCAAATGCCAAGATCACGGCAACAAATGGTTGAGCATATTGGCATATGGCTTTCACAACGCCAAGTCAAGATACGCCCAAAACAGAACGAAAACATCTGTCACAGCGGAAAAACAGGGTCAATCTGCCTATTTTGATCCCCAGCCCTGATTCTATGGGATCTGAGCACCAATTATGCCTCGTAATTAGCCAAATCATCAGCAGATTTAGAGGAACGCTATATTATTTTAGGATAGAATGTAACGCTCATTTCTATGATTGTAAATTGCAGTTCAAACAGCGCCCTGATTATGGGGTCGATCTGTTTTCCCCTTAGTAGTATTATATTTATTGTATTAAAAATTCATTTTGAGAGAGAGGGGGGGAAAAATTCTGAGCGCTGGAGGAGAACTGAGCTCCATTGTATAGTCTTTGACAAAGGGATTTTTAATGAAATTTCACAGCTCTAACTTCTGAGATCCCTGTGGTATGTTAATTTAGCATAGGTGTTTCTTGTGTTTCATATGTAATCTGTTATGTTCCATTTCACTACATGATCATATCTAATTGAACAAATGAAGTGTTAAAGTGAGAATTCATGCCTGCCATGCTCCACTTTTAAGTTTGTTCAATTCAATGTTTTCTTCTGTTTAAGGAGGATTCAAAGTTATTGTTTGCCCTCCTTAGCTCCTCACCAGTCTTGCCATCCCATTTAAAATCTAGATTTGATGCTAAATTTCTTGCCTACCTTGCCTCAGTCGATAACCTGTGTTGTTCATTATATTTCTCTGTTTCAAGCTGTGATTTTGCCCATGCAGCCCAGAAAAACCCCGTTATTTAATTAAAAACCCCAAATCAATCTTTCTAATCAGTTTACTAGCCTAATATTAGTGTTACCCGTTTGGTCATCTCATCAATTGAAGATCTACAGAGATTGACCGGAGAGAGCCTTCTCCTGCCCCGTAGGGCTAGCTACGAGGCTGAATGGTTTGATGTTGCCTTGAGATTTACCTTTCTCAGCCTGAGGTGAAATCTCAAGCGCTAACATATCCTAAAGGATAGAATTGTTTCCTAAGAGCTTTTAAAAACTTAGACCATGAAGAGATGACTTTTCCTTTCCACTTTACATCTATTTGGGTTTTATTTTCCCACCAGATTAATGTTGTTCCCCCCATTCTAAGGGTAGCTAACTGAATTTTTGTTTTATCATCAGAAATGTTATGAATACGAAAATAGACTTCTAACTGCTTAATCCAGTTATCTAACTTTTCAGGATTCATTTTGCCATCATAAATAGGTAACTCAAATTTTACATCAAGTTTCAAAAGAGACGTTTCCTTAGGTTTCTTTTATGTTTCAAATTCTGCACTGGAAGAAGAAGAAGAAGAAGATGATGATGATGGAGATGATGGAGGTGAAGGAGGTTTAGCAGCCTTGCCTTTACCTTTGTCCTTATTCAATGTCTTTGAATAAGAATTTGCATCTCTTGCCTTCTTATCTTCGTAGAGTTCTCCCAACATCTACTGCATACTCAATAATGCTTACTAAAACTATTCATCACTCATCTTAGTTTCAGGATTTCTACCTGCATCAGATCCTGGCATGGTCGAGTTATGAGCGACTTTTCGCTTTCTAATTTCTGGATTAATATCCTCAATTATTACCTCTCTACGTTGTGACTTTTACCTGGTTAACATCACTAACAAATTCTACAAATGCAACTTGCTATGATACCAAAATATATGATCTAAAATGATCATATGTTAAAACTGAAGTAGAATTGATTATGCAAACAGTGAACTGAATGTTAGCTTAAAGTGTTTAAACTGTGAGAACTGTTTGAGAAGAAAGACTTTACGATAGATGATAAACATAAGCAAGATGTAAAATAGAAGTTAAAAACAGCAAATACACAGTGATACCAGACAGCAAGATTGATTACAGATTTCATTCCTAATGGGCTATGTCTCCGGGGCTGCTTTCAAGATGGGTGACCGCTTTATTAGGATTGAATCCGAGGAGGTCGATTACACAGAAAATTGACCAAACTGAATGTGCACACAAGCACTTCTGGTCACTGTCATAAGAAATCTCTTTGAACCAGCTTTCTAATGCCTATCATGGTTCCCAATTCTAACTCCAAATGCTCCTATTACATTGAAAACAAAGAAGCCTATATTCTCCAGAACCTGCACATAAAACTCAAAACCACTCATCCCTTCCTTCAATGAGAAAAACTACCTTTATAACCCTGTAAATGCACTCTAACCTCCTCAGGCTAAGTTTAGGAGTGAATGAGTTGACTTCTAGGGTTATTTTTAGGGTTTTTGGTTAAAGAGTTAATGTTATTAGGTCTTCGGTTTAAACAAATAACAATATTTGAATCTAAAACCCACATTTCGACCTTATTATAACTCGGAACCATTAGTCATTTTCTAATTGGGCAGAGAAGGGTGATAGATCATGTGAGTGCCATTAACTAACCCATGGTTATAGCCTTAGCGCTTCTACTGCCTTCTAGCCGAAACAGTGACAGTTGGTGGTTAATCCGACCCGTTCACATGTCGTCGATCCTGATGACATTTCCGCTGCGGTCCTCCCATAGAGTCGTTCACATGCCTCATTGCAGATGCGGTTAGGGTTAAGTCCTATGGTTTAGAGACTGCAGTTAACCTGACAATGAGTTAACTGCTACCACATCTACCCACATTGCTTTGTTTCTGATGCGGTTTAAACCCCGCGGTTAGGACTAATATATGAGTTTTGCATTGCTTTTAATGATTTTATTACATAGAATTGTTTTTATATGGTCCGAGAGGTTAGATTTTAGGTTTTAATATATTTAAGTGTGTTTTAACACATGGCTTAGGTTCTAGGTTAGGGTTAATGGGTTTAGGAGTTAGGTTTTGCATGTAGGCTTTAGGTTTAGCTCATTTTTTATGATTTGGATCAATAAACCTATGCACACTTCTTTGTCACAAAGTGACATTTGCGACAAGTGTCACATGACGACAAACCCGTCGACAACTAAATCCTGCGAGGCAGATGACAAACCCATTTTGACAACCAAATCTTGGTGGAACTAAAAACAATCACATGTCGACAACCAGGTATCAAACCATATCACCATGAAAACCATATACATTATCGGACAACCTGAACCATAAACATCACTGTCAAAGTTGACAACACCAGACTTGAATGCTGATGACGAAACTGAACCTGTGCAACTAACCTGACAAGATCCTCCTGGATCACCATTAGATTGAAGATGATAAGATTAGCTATGAGCTAACTGAGTACCCAAATATTCCACCTCTTGTACTCCAAAGAAACATTTGGAGCTTTTTGCATATAATTGTTTCTCTTCCAATAGTTTAAGCACCCTGTCAACATGTTGACTATGATCCTTCCAAGACTTGTTATATATTAGTATATCACCAAAAAATACTAACACAACTTTTCTAAGGAAGGGTTTGAAAATGGAATTCATCAAACCTTGAAATGTAGAAGGTGCATTGGGAAGGCCAAAAGGCATCACCAAAAATTCATAATGACTCTCATGAGTTCTAAATGTTGTTTTTTGAATGTCTTCAGTCTTCATTCTGATTTGATGATATCTTGAACAAAGATCCAACTTGGTGAAGTAAATTTCTCCATGTAATTCATTCAATAATTCATCAATGACAAGAATGGGAAATTTATATTTAATAGTAATCTTGTTTAGCTCCCTATAATCTGGACACATGCGCCACGATCCTGCCTTCTTGTGTACCAATACCACTGAAGTAGAGAAATAACTTTGACTAGGTTGAATTATACCAACCTCTAGCATTTTTGCAACCATACGTTCAATTTCTCTCTTTTGGGCATATGGATATTTGTAAGGCCTAATGTTTGGGCGAACACTTCTTGGAATCAAATGAATATCATGATCATGATCACGAATAGGTGGGAGGCATTTGGGAGTCTCAAATACCTTGGAATGATTGTCCAAAACGTTTTGGAGATCTATAGAAATAGATGATTTCGATGTGGGAAACTCTAGTGAGCATAATGTTTCAATTACGCCCCGTTGTTCTTTCTTTAGAAGATTTTTCATGTCGTTAGAGATTATTATCTTTCCCGGTTTCCCTTCAATACACCTTAATTTGACTTCCTTTCCTTCCCAATAAAATTTCAATAAAAGTTCTTGAAAATTAAAAGCTATTGTACCCAAAGATTGTAGCCATTGGACTCCTAGTACAACATCTGCACCACCCATTGGAGTGGAAAGCATTGGACTATTCAAGACATATTCTCCCATGGATAGCTTGATATTATGGAACTTTCCAGAGAAATTTATGGTTCCTCCATTTGCAACCATTACTTGACACTCTCGTGCTAGATATAGGAAGTAATTCAATTCCTTGGTTGTCTTACAATGAATAAAATTATGGGTACTACCTGAATCAATCAACATTGTTACCTTTCTCTTCTTGATATGCCCTTCTATCTTGAGAGTTTGAGGAGTGGTAATTCCTGACAATTCATTACAAGATATGGTCAAATTCATTTCTTATTTCTCTGGGATTGGTTCCTGGTGTATATCCTCTTCTTTTGATGTTAATTGTTCCTTTTCTTGCTCCTCTTCCCCATCTATGTAAATTAATTTGTTCTCAACACACTTATGACCTTTAGTGTATTTTCAATCACAATTGTAACAAATCCCTTTTGCTCTTTTTTCTTCCAATTGTTGTGGTGTCAACCTTGTAGGTGGTGAAAGGTAAAGAGAAACAACACTTCCATATTTATAGTTGTGAGTGGGAGACTTCCTTGTTGCCATAATTTTGTTTTCCATTTTTCTTTCCAACTTGATTGCCTTTTCCAATGAATCAGGTTCCCAAAGGTGAACCTCATGGTTGATGTTATCCTTTAAATTCCCTATGAACACATCAATCTTATGCTCCTCTAGAGTATCGTTTACCCTTATATTCAATTTTTTGAATTCCACAATGTGCTCCATCATTGAACCCTTTTGTTTGAGATTTATCAATTGGCTAAAAAATGTGTTTCTTTTTGTATCCTCATAATGTGCTATCATTTCTTCCATAAAAATTTCGCAAGTGACAAATTGTTTACAAGAGAAAAGCCACGGATACCATACAAACTGATTTGGTTCCAAATATAAAGTTGCAATGCGTACCTTTTGTTTGTTTTGCACATTATGGATATCGAAATATTGCTCCATATGTAGTATCCATGTTACGGGATCCTTGCCATAAAACTTCCTCATATCGATATTTGGAACATGGTGGGTCTTCAATCCAATGTTAGAGTCTATGAAATCATGATTAACATTTATTTTGTTCTCATCATGAGTGTCCTTTACTACCCTTTCGTCATTAGTAAGAATTTCTTGTAGAAACTTCGTCAAATATGTCTTCAAATCTTCCATATTGCCTTTAATTTTTTCTTCTATACGATCCATATTAGCTTCCACACCCTTTGAATTCCTTCAAACTAAGTTTTCAACCAAACTTATGCAAAACTTTAAAAAAACTACACACCTTTTTTCACTTTGTAGGAGCTTGATATTAAATCTATTGTATCTTTGTAATTTTGGATCTCCAAGGTCTAAAATTTCTTCCTATGGTAGCCCTCTAAGTTCTCTTTCCAACCCCGCAAGTCTAATCAATATTGGATTCTCTAAGGAAGAGTTATGCTAAATCTCACATGATGACTTGATTATAAACTAGTTCAGTAGAGCGAACTTTTACGAATTCCCACGTGTTGTTGTTTCAACCTTAGTACCTGAAACCGATAAAACAAAAACTATAGGTTGTACTCTTTCTGTAACATCTTATGAAATTTCTCAAAGATAAAGTTATGACGATTTTCCCCAGGTCACCTATTTAGGATGTAATTCGGGAGCCTATAAAAACCCTAAATGTATTGGACCATATCTCTGAAAATATAGTGAAACAAGATCTGAAATTAGGGTCCGAGCTTAATCATGATTTTGGCTCAAATGGGTTTTAATTTTAGAGTCTGAACCTTCTTAGAAAACAAATTATAGTGAAAATTCCACAATGACCTGTTTGCAATGGAATTATGGATCTTACAAAAATCCTAACTTCCTCATATCATATCTCTGAAAATATAGCGATACACGATCTGAAATTTGGACCCAAAGTTCAGAACAATTTTCGGCTCAAATGGGTTTTTGTTTTAGCTTTTGAAACTCTGTAGAGAAAAATTTATATTGAAAATTCCACGATGACCTGTTTGGAGTAGTGAAACCCTAGAATCCAAAGTTCTAATACCAAATGTTATGAAACCAGCTCACAAAAAGATAGAAAAGATAGATCAAGGACTTAAAAATCAGCCTCTTCGAGGGGGGTAACCTCCTTTACATTACACAAATGAAAAATTATTTGATGATACAAATTAAAAAAACTCCTTTCTGTATATAGGAGTCTAATGAGTCCCAATACAATCAGAGCCTACATAACAATAATATTACCGGGGCACAATAATAACAGTAGTGGGCTTCTACGGGGCATAATAATAACAACATTGGGACTATATGGGCACAATAATACAATAAGGGGGTTGCACTAATAAAAATAAATCATTACACTAGTAGTATATGGACCTAACATATTAATTATTATTTTTTTGAACTTTTCTTTTAGCTG
This sequence comes from Pinus tabuliformis, assembly GCA_031772625.1. Lineage (NCBI taxonomy): Eukaryota > Viridiplantae > Streptophyta > Pinopsida > Pinales > Pinaceae > Pinus > Pinus tabuliformis. Next base: position 707,873,317 of record CM062819.1, read on the forward strand.
CTTGAAAGCCATTATCTTAGTTTGCTAGCTAGATAATGACAATTCCATTCACAGGTTATAATGATATTGAAAAATTTGGCTCATGATGAGACCCCTTGTCCTATAGTTATGTAGCCATAAACCATTATCCTGGCTTGGTGACGAGTCGTGATAATGTCAACATCAGTAGTTTCCCATGATCATGGTAAGTCAACTCATAATGAGACCTCTTACCTTTCAAATATTTAAATGTTTTTGAATTACACTTTAAAAATGTAAAATCAGTGGATGGGGTGGTAAACTAATCCTTAAGAGTTGTGGATGACAATCAAAGTCAAAAGATGCTAAAACTTCAAAATAGTCTTTATTTTTAAAAGAAATTGTCCATGACCAATCAAAGGACAACAAGATATTTTAGTGTTTCAAGTCATGAAATATTTACAAACTAATGGATATAAATATTTCAGAGATTATAATAGGTGCAATACTAAACTTCAATGTTATATTTATTTCTAATAACTTATCAATAATTAAAAAAACTTCACGTTAATGATGAGAGGCCCTAATATGAAGTCAAAAGAGTATTACTCAACATGACTAAGCTAAATACATTGATATGTACATATGATTATTTACATATTTACAGTAGAATATGCATTTTCAAGAAAAATATTTTTTCAAAACTAGCCCATTAACGGGAAGAGCATCCCTCTTTCCCTATAAATCTTGAAGGATAAAGGTTGATGGGCCTAGTTTCTCAATGATCTGAAATGGGTTGAGCCACAACTTTTGAAATTTTGTGTGTTTACCTTTTTCTTCATGGGCCTTATCCCATTTCAAAACCAAGTCACTGATTTCAAAAAATTTATTACTTACTGAACTTGCATCAAACCAAGACTTGACCAATTGTTGGTGTTGAGCATGATTTTGTTTGGCTTTATTTTTTCTTCCTCTAACTTTAGAATTTGTTACATTCTTAACTGTAAAGCAAAGCAAGGTTGTTCCTCTATAGATTTCCCTAGGTCCAGTGAAATAAGAGCTATATTAGGAGGTAAGGTAACTTCTTTTCCATACACTAAGTGATAGGGAGATGTGCCTAAAGAGGATTTGTGATTAATTTTTTCAGCCCATAGAGAAAATACTAGAGCGTTGTGCCAATTATTTTGATTCTCGCCAATAGTTATGATTCTTATAATGTTTTTATTGGTGGATTCTTCCAATCTATTTCCCTGAGGATAGTAATTTGCAAAATATTTTAGTTTAAAACCTCTCTTGAGTGTGAATTCAGTAATAGCATTTCCAGAAAAATAAGATGCATTGTCAAACATGAGGGAAAAAGGAAGGCCAAACCTGGTAAATATATGTTGATCGACAAATTCGATTATAGTTTCATAACTGACCACCTTCAGGGGTATTTATTCCACCCATTTGGTGAAATAATATGTAGTAGTTAAAATATACTTATGATACTTAGAAGAGTATCGAACGATCTCACCTATTATGTCCAATCCCCATTGCTCAAAGGGTTTCTCAATATTAATTGGCTGCAAAGGCATGGTTGGTTTCTTTTCCCTCCTTGAAGTTGTTTGGCATATTTTTCATTTTCTTATATAAGCATGAAAATATTTGAATAGATTCGGATAATAGTAACCAGCATGAAGGATATGAGCAGTAGTGTCCCCTCTATAATTTCCACAAGTTGATCCATCGTGTAGTTCCTGCAACACTTTTTTTGCTTCAAGTTTCTCTAGACATCTTAGTAAGACGTAATCATTTTTTCTTCTAAACAATACATTATTGACAAGTTGATATTGATTGGTTGTAAGCCTCAAATCCCTTTTTATTTTGTAATTGAGTTATACTAGAGGATAACTATTTTTTAGATAAAAGAAATTAAATCAACATACTGAGATTCAATTTCAATAGGACATACCCTTGACACTTGAACATTATTACTTGAATCGTCTTCGGCTGAATTGTCAAAATCTACAATTATTAATCTACAAAAAGCTTGACCTCTTACTATTTTGTTCGGCTTGATCTCTAGGTCATATTCTTGCAGGGCAGTAACCTAATTAGCTCTCTTTTCTCCTAACTCTCTCTGAATAAGTAATTTCCTAAGTGTTGGGAAAGGAATAATTACTTTCATATGTGATTTTAGGAGAAAAGGTCTAAAAAAATGTATTGACTTAAAAACCGCAAATGCTTGTTTTTCCACTATGCATTGTTTAACTCGGCCCCTTGTAGGTTATAAATAAATAAGGCAATGGGAGCTTCAACTTGTTCTCCATTTTCTTGGGTCAATATTGTTGCATAGGACTGTTCAGAAGCAAAAGTATATAGAACATTATTTAGAAAAATTGGGTGTTGATAATTAGGGAGAATCTATGATGGCGTGCTTTATTGATTCAAAATACTTTCTTTCGAAGTTTCCCCATTTGTATATTGCTTTCTTTTTTAACATCTTCTGTAAAGGCAAGACAATTTGTGAAAAATCCAGGACAAATTGTCTGACAAAATTGATCTGGCCAAGAAAGGATTGCATGGATTTTTTATTGTGAGGCAAGGGGATTTATAATATCACCTTAATCCTTTTTGAATCTATGCAGATTACTTCCTTAGAGACAATAAATCCTATAATCTTACCTTCACTACGACCAAATAATGATTTCTCAGGATTCAAAGAGATTTCAAATTTTATGCACCTTTCAAAGATTTGCTTTATGTCATGAAGATGATTGTTCCTCATTTTTGAATAATTGTAATGTCATCTAAGTACATAACAACTAATTTATTGATCAAACCTTTGAAAGCGATATCCATGGTTCTTTGGGATGTAGCTCCAGTGTTTATCAATCCAAAAGGCATCTTCTAGTAAGCATGTGTTACCCATTTGGTTCTGAATGTGGCTTTTAATCTATCTTCTAGATGCACGATAATCTCGTTATAGCCTGAAAAACCATCTAAAAATTACATTAATTCAGAACCTACAACAGCTGGAAAAATTTGTTCCATCAGAGGTAAAGGGAAGTTATCATTTTGACAGGCTTTATTTAAATTCCTAAAATCTCTGCAAATGTGAATGTCTCCATTCTTTTTTCTAACTAGCACATGATTTAAAACCCACTTGGAAAGTCTAACCGAGAAGATGATTTTGGCTTTGAGTAACTTATTTAACTCGGTATTAATTTGAGCTTCTAGATTTGGGTGAATCTTCCTAAGTTTTTGTTGAATTGGTTTTACATCTGGCAGCATAGGTATAGTGTGTTGAATGATATATGTGTCATAGGTTTTTAGATCATCATAACTCTAGGAAAATACATCTTTGTATCTCTTCAATAGATGGATGAAATCAGATCTTTCATCTGGTGTAATTCCAAGGCCTAAATTGATATTTTTGGGTTTATGATCAGACCCTAGATTAACCAATTCAAATCTTAAAGTACTACTCTAAAGTTTGCAATTGGTAACCTTCTTGAATCTATCTTTCAAATCATACAAGTCTTCCAATTTCACTACGGGCTTAGGAAAGGAATTCTCTTCAGAAGACTTATTTAGTTGCTTATCATGTTCATCTTCATCAATGATTTGATCAAAGTAAAACCCTTCAGAAGTAAAAAAACTTAGGATGCCATTGTCATCGTTAAATACATGCATGTTGGTTATGTTATCTGGAATGGAGGGGCAAAAAATCAACTCAATTGAAAATCTATCAGGACTAAAATCTTCGAGAGGAATAAAATTTGAAGAAACATTGGCTAGGAGATCAACACTAGCATTCTGTAACCTTGGAATCGGAGCTATATTGAATGTAGTGAAATTATTAGTTAAATCTTAGACCAAGGATTGATAATGTTTTAGGTGATTAGAAACACATTGAATGTTGTTTCTGACTTGCTTAATGACAATCTCTGAATAACCAAAAACTTTAAGATGCTTTACATCAAGGTTAACATCCTTCTGCAATCCATGTACCAACGTTTCATATTCAGCAATATTGTTGTTACAGTCAAATTCTAATCTGCATGAAGGCATGGTATTTTCTCTATCTGGTTTTACTAGGATGCAACTAGCTCTTGCACCATCATTAAATTTTGATCCATCAAAGTAAAGAGTCCAAAATATTTATCACACTTATTTACAACATTATATACAATATTAATACATCTTGATGAATTTGTTTGTGAAAAAATTTCAATCTAAGCTAAAACAGAATCAACAAGAAATGGAGAGTTCTGAGTTATTTCCAAAGAAAGATTCTAGAGAATAATTTCCCAAAATATTGTTTGTGAACACTGCTGGTTCATTTTCCTAATCTAGATCAGTCACAAATTATTTCATATTCTTTTTCCTATCAACACGAATTTGATTTTTTATGTTATAGGGAAGCCAAAGATGTGACCAATCAGTTGTAAAATAACCATGCAATCTCTCAAACCATTCCTTACTTAAAATAAGGCATTAAAATTTAGAGATATCTGCGACTAATATAGCGATTATTTGAAAAACTTTTGGATTTGAAGATAATCTAATTAGGACAGAATTCATCTCTCCTAAGGCTTTGGCTTTTTTCAGTCTAATTGAACAATTTGAACACCAGTTCTCTGAGGTGAAATATTGAATTTGAGACAAACTTAATAAGGCATGATATTGGATGATGCAATAGAATCTACTAAACATTTATGAACATTCCTATTAAATATTTAAAAAGTCAAAATAAAAGGGGGAGTGTGAGAATTTGATCTATCTCCAATCAAAATAGCATCGGAAGAATCAATCTTATCTGTACAAACATTTGGGGACTTTCCTTTCCCTTGTGAGGCTTTCTAAGTAATAGTAGTAGAAGGTAATGGAGATGTAGGCACAAAATTTAATTCATTGAGTAAGAATTTCTACTATTGTTTTAATTTACTGAACTCATATAAGGAAATGTTAGCTTTGATATTTTTCATGTCTTCTACAATATTATATTCAATGCTATCAGAAACTATCAAAGTTTTAGATGATGAGGGAGATTTGGAAGTAGTTGGAGTAGAATCAGAAGATTGAGTAGAAGTATTTTTTATCGTACCTTTGTCTTTAGTAGGAGTGGGGGACTTTTGAGTTTTACTTGATGAAGTAGTATCAACAAGTCCCTTACTTCTAGTACTTACTAGCAAAGCTTCTTCTTCTTCTTCATTTTCTGAAGTGGTCAAGATGAAGTCCCATAAGCCATGAGCTTCAACTATTTCCTCTTCTTGTGTTTCATCAACAGATAGAGATGTTTCTTCTTCTTCATCATATTCATCAGATTCTACATTTGATATATCAGTAGGAGGTTGTGATGGTTGATTCCTTTTGAAAGGTTGAAAGGATTTCCTTGAAGATTCAACAACTTGTTTCTTAATTTCAACCATTTCATTTTATTTCAAAACCTTCTGTAATCCTTCCAAATCGTAGGATATTTAGGAGCCTTTTTCTTGGATTTATCTTTAAAAGTCACTTTCTTGGTCTGATTTCTTTCTTCAATGGAATATTTCTTGTCAAGAGATAGAACTCTCTTTTCCACAAACAAATCTTGTTTCATGTTGTTGAGTAGTATTGTTTTCTTAGCTCTATCTACGAACATAAAAATATTTTAAGGAAGTGCACTAATGTACCATTCAATCTGCACATCAGTACCAGGTCTAGAAGTGTCTAAGATTTTATTTAACAATTTGTTAAATCTTGAGTTAAAATCCTTAATTTTCTCATTTGGATTGGTTTTGAAGTTTGACAAATCATTAATTAGAGTAGTTGTTGTTCGTACATTCCCAAATTTAAACAAAATTTAATCTTCAAACATATCTCAGTTCTTTATTGATCCGGTAGGTAGGGAGAAGTACCAAGACCTTGCAGATTCTTCAAATGTGTAATGGAAAAGTCTACAAACATAATCCTCTTCTGTAACTCCATTGAGATTGATGGCCAACATGAAATTATTAAGGTGTTCCCTTGCAGGAAAACCATCATCTGGATTAAACTTGGTTAACCATTCTCTGGATGTTTAGGAAGGGAATATAACGGTGGTGTCATTTGAAATGCCCCTGGATTGTTCAATGGTTTATTTTCCATTTTGGGAGTACTAAGAAATGAGGAAGTTGTAGATGATGTAGATGATGTAGAATAGGCTTCCCCTGTAGCATTATTGATTACAATAGCACCAGTTGATTGTGAATGAGGAATGTGAATGGACGGAATTAAAGGATAATAAGAAGAAGGTAAAGGAGTATTGGAAGAAGAAGGATCGACAAATGGAGTATGAGGTGGGGAATATTATGTAATCCCACTAGTTGAAGACTGAGTTTTTGGAGTACTTTTCTTTTTCTGATGAGTGGGTAATGGAAACTCAAAAGGCTTGACTCCAAGTTTCTCACTATGGGATCTAGTTAAAACTCCAGAAGATTGTAGATATGAGGTAACACTTCATTCAGATAAATCGGTTTGAATGGATTTTTTCTCCAGAAATTGAAATTCCTTCCAATATTTGAATTAAAGTCTGCACTTAAGGGGACTCTGCAGGTGCTTCTATAGAAGTTTGACTGACTGAATTTAGAAGTGTGCTAGGAGATTCAGTGGTTGTTTCAACAAATCTGGATCTAGGATTAGGATATTTAGAATGGGATCTTGAAGTTGGTGGTGACTTTAAGGAACAGTGACTCTTAAAATTACTTTTTGATTTGGGATTAGACCTTGTTTACATTCATAGTCTGATGACCCTCCTTCTAGCGCCAAAAATGTTGATAGCCTGAAATATCAATATCAACATCGAGGGAAACCACCCTGTCAAGACCTTAGAGCAGATACTTTTCGATTTGGGATGATGGCTCTGACTAGAATTATGGGACTAGTTTCCATTTATATGAAATTATAAGAAATTAATTGAATAAAAGTATAAATCTTTGATATAATTAAAACTTAAAATAAGGATTAATGACTTAATATCCATCCCGGGAAAGTTTTTTGTATATGTGATTATAAATATTTCGTAATTAACATGATAATGTATATTATCGTGTAATTATGAATTTGAAACAAGAAAAGGATAACTAGTTTAATTAAATTAGTTTATAAATTCATCACATATATGAGATCTCGTTGTTCATACATAAAATTTATGATTCCATTCCAACATATCAGTAGTGAAGATGTATGATTGTTATAGCACATATATAATGAACAATATCAAATTTTCGTTCAACTCTTAAATAAAAGAATAATACATAAATAATAGTACATGATATATTGTTTCTCTACCCATGAGAAAAATGGTGATGGTTCAATTACGTATTAAGAAAAACTGAAGTTACAATAGTGCAATCTTGAACCTTCTTTCAAAAATTTAGAACCCCTTCTCATAACAAAAGGAGGGGATTTATAGTTTCATAAGAAAATACAAATATAGAAAATACAGTAACAACTTTAGGCAGTTTCAATAAACGTAGCCAAAATAAACCAAAAGAGACAAATTTAGAATCTGTTGTAACAAATTATCTAAGCCTGTGAAGAAGGTTTTCCTCCCATTCGTTGCTACAGCTCATAGATATTTATCATGTTCTTTAACTCGGGTGGAGACCTTGGTTGAATTCGCATCTCGTTGATGAAGATTGTATCTTAATGTTGGCAACATTTGAGTGGTGGTATTGGATAAACACCAAAGCATCAACCACTGACTATGTGGTTTGACCAAAAACTGCCAATGACTTTCCAAGTTGATTTTAGATAGTTGATCAATAACTTCGGCTCACTTTTTGGATGACTCTTGCCACATTTTAGTGAGTGGTTTAATATATGGCAATGCTCCTTCAGGGCAATTTGATATGAGATTTACTTGAAATAATTTATCACTAACTACCTCAATGATATTATTTGAAATATCTCTTGCATGGAACATTGCTACCTCTGTTTGCTTAAGACAAACTTCCCATTCTCTAAAAACAATTTCCTTATGTGATTCTTCAATTCTAGGAAGATTAGCTAATCTTCCATCAGCGTTGTCTTTCCATGTAAGGAAACCTGCAATTTTTTCTTCAATGTCATCAAAATAAGTTCTGATATCTGATAATTGATCAACTAGGGAGCTGGT